>VDFB02061086.1:0-15345 GCA_007258455.2 Sequoia sempervirens
CCTTAATGAGAAATAATCATTCATATAACTAGTTAGTTGGAAGAAAACTAGGAGATAGGATGAGTGCTCAGTTAGCAATAAATTTTTTGAAAGCACCTTCCTTGAATGTGAGTGCAATTCATGAAGCTATTTTAGACACAAACTTGTCTCAGAAAATGGTACTTAAGCTTCCTTAGAAATGTGGTGAGTGTGCAATATTTCCCTCCAAGAGAGTATGAAGGATGATGGGCTATCATGGCTTGCCATGTATCATCCATTTGTTTTCTCCTTGTTGGCTACCAGAGTAGTTTGTGTCTATGTATGGTTTCTATTCAAGGGACCCCCAAAAGTTAGTTCAATTCCACCATTCATGTGGGAACATTGGTTATGGTGCATATTAAAGCTAAGTTGCTTTGGTTGGGATGTCGGTTCTACATTTTGTGTTGAAAGAAGTTGGATTCTATGGATTTCAAGTCTCAAATTCTACTCTCAAACTGTGTCTTGTGACATTGAATGTGCTACATCACATTACACATTCAAGAAAAGTAGATGACAAATTATTCAATTAGCAAATGAGGGGATCCTTCTCATTAGTGGATAAGCTATTGTAAAGAGCCCACAAATACTAACATGGGCTCTTGAGGAGTGACCTAGGAAGAATGAGAGCAAGGTTTATATCTTTTCAAGGTTCTTGTTGTGTGAATATCATCATAAATGTGTATTTTGAAATTGTGGAAAAAAAGATGTGTTTATAATCATAAAATTTCCAATGGAAAAGCCAAGTCTCCCTTAATAGCTTGCTCTTATGCTAGATCACAACATTTTGAAGTAGCTTATGGTATTTTGCATAGGTGTAGATATTCTTTGTGAGGCTTAGTTTTGGGTGGGCACAAACATTTCATGACATACCTTCTTCCTAATTGTGGAAAACCATTAGAAAGACACATTTGGGCTGCAAAATATAGGGCACATATACTCTAAGTCATTGCTTCTCTGGGTGGCATGGAATTAGGTGGATATCGTGGAATAGAGTACATTATATGCTAGCTTATGTACTGGGGAAACTTGTGTCAAGATATGAGCAGATAAATTATTCTTTTACTTTCAAACGTTAAACCTTCCATTCTCATTGTATCTACTATCATACCTCTCACTAACATTATTATGTTATTGTCATCGTTATCCTACTGCCTCTACAAAAGAGCTTCATTTGAAGGAATCTTGACTACATATTATGAGTGTATACACCTAAAAATGGTCTAGATAAATCTAATTAATTAAATATATTTATTTGATTAATTAACCTTTAATTCATCTACTATTAAATAAACAAAATTATATATAGTTCATTTCTTTAATTCTTATATTTTATTTACATTCTTCTATTTATTCTCTCTTAATTAAATAATCAACTTCAATAGTTTGTATTATTTAATTATTATTCCCTCTTAACTAAATAAACTAAATAATATAGTTTTATTTAATTATCATTATCCCTCTTTTATTAAATAAACAATTTCAAATATTTATTTTATTTAATAATTGTTATTTCTTCCAAATATTCCAATTTCCTCTAAAATTGAATATTTTCAATTTCATGCTAATTTGAATAAATCCAAATATTCAAATAAAAGCATGTTTCTATAGATATTTCCTCTTTTCACTCATCATATGCACCTACCAAATTAGATATTTCATATCTAATTAATTCAACTCAACCTTCACGGACAAATTTGGAGACAAATTGGAGACAAATTGCAAGCAAAATTCTTCATCTTCTTCCATTAATTCTTCCTATCCTCTAGCTGAATATTTTTGTGGGGGGGAAAAATCTCCATAATCTTCTTAGGCTTCTTCATCCTTCACCTTTGATTCTTTCAAATCAAATCTAGAACCTTACTTGCTGCCACATCACAAATATGTTGTCGGGAATATATAAATGCAACTTCTTTCTAGAGGAAATAAATTCAAACTTTGTGCAATCTTACTCTGCAAAAATATCATTAGAAGCATTTGAGCAATTATCATATTAGTAAAATAACAATCATCATTGTAGAATCATATTAGAATCATCTTATTTTTATAATCATGGCTCTTCATATAATTGCATCTTAGTTTATTTTATCAGTTTTATGTCATTTTCATCTATAGGATTACATCATATCATTTAGCCATTATAATGTAGCATTAGATTCCTACATCTTACATCATCTCATTCTCTAGATTGGCATTTTAACAATCACAATGCTTACAAAATCTGAGAGCCTCTATGATTTAATAAATCTTTGGAGTTAGAGAGCAATTAGACGCTTTCAATGGATTTATGCTTTAATTAGATTAATTGTTGTTTAAATATATTGATACAGTGTCTTATTGATTGTGTTTGTTTATTATATTTGCAAATATTTTACTGACACATAAATTGGTGCCCACTGTGGGGCCAAAAACCCCATTTTTTAACATCTTTTCGTGAAAATTTTGTCCACAGTTTTTTGACGTGTTTTCTTTTAGCACAATCAAGAGTTTGTACAATGCATATGACTTCCAAATTGGTGCATCCAAGCACTGTTCTGATGCATCCATAGAATATTCTGATGTATCCAAAAAATATTCCAGTGCATATGATAACTATTGTGGTGTATCCAATCTTCTATTTTTACTAGCTAGGGGGTTTTTCTTTTGGCGCATTGACCTTTTCTTTTAGCACATTGACTAAATTTTGTAGTGCATAGAACTGTTAGTTTAATGCATTTAAATAATGTTTTAGCATATTTAAGGACTGCTATGGCGCATCCAATTGTTTTTGTAGGATTTTAATTTTTGAGAGTTAATCATTGTTTTTTGTCTTGCAGGTACATAATATGCTTGTCAAAGACGATTGTTGGAAACACTTACTCTGATCAAAGACAAAAATCTACAAATTACTAATGGTTTTTGTAGGGATTTATATTTATTATTTCTTTTTCCTTTGGTTAAGATAGTGCATCTAGCTTAATTAAAGAAATAGTTTGAACCCCATGTTGTTGCTATTGAGATCAACAACCACCCTTCAAATCTTAATCGAGATGATGGTTGGACCTTGAGCTCCTCATGGAAACCTCTTCTTTGCAACTTCAATCCAGTCCTCCCTTGCCCTGGCACTTCCATTCCATGTCCTTCCTTCCATTCCTTCCTCCTTTCTTCCTTCCTTCCACCTTCTTTATTCCTTTCTCTTCATTCCATTCCAATTCCTTCCATTCCATCTTTCTTTCCTTCATTCCTCATTCCATTCCTTCTTTCAGTTTCTTCATTTTTAATGATCTTGTTTTCTTTTCAAGGTTTTTCTTTCGTTCACGGTCAGTTATCTTTATTCATTCCATTCTTCTTCCTCCATTTCTTATTTTCATTCTTTATCTTGTGTTCCAGTTCCATTTCCATTTCCATTATTCCTTCATCTTCATTTCTTCATTATTATCTTCATTCCTTCAATTTATGTTTATCTTTCCATTTATTTTATTTTATTTATTTTATCTTCTCTTTGTTTTTTTTCATTGGTCCATTCCTTCTTCTTTTTTCTTTTCAATTTGTTATGATCTTTTTATTTTATTGTTATCTCTCTCCTTACTATCTTCTCGTTTAGTTTTGTATATTTAATGTGTTTGATTTTATTTTCTTTAAGTTTTTCTTTGTTTTTTGTTTAATTTAATTTGGTTCCTTTAACCTTTTTTTTCTTCTTTTTGAAGGTTTCCCATATTTGTAAATAGATTTGCAAATATATTTTCATATATATTATCTTTGCAAATCTATTTTTTAATAATTTATTAATTTTCCTTCTTCCAGCTCCTTCCTCTTTTTTAGTTTTTAAATTTAGTGCCATCTATTGGATATTTCTAAAATTTTCTCATCGTTATATTTCTCTTGGTTTCCTTTGTTGTAATTTCTTTCTTATGATTGGTGGTCCTTTTTCTAATTTTGATTAATTACTTTTTCTATTTTTGGTTTCTTCTTTATTGTCATTGTATTTCTTTATTATTTCCCCTTTCTTATTTTGAAACTTTCTTGGCTCTTGTGCAATCTTTCCCCCAACCTCCTCCTTTATATCTAGTGTGATCTGCATCTTCTACTCCTACATCTTTTATGCATCCTAATGATGGATCATGAAGTGTGATCCAAAACATTGATCCAAAAACAAATACACAGTTTAATCCAAAAGCAACTAAATTAGAAAAGTACTTGAACTGTCTTTTTGTGTTAAACCTATAGAAATTGAAAGAATCAAACCTGATTCTAGAACACTCACTACATGTTTAATACATAGAATCTGAAACAATTGTTTACAATATGGATTTTGTGTGTGAAGGTATTTTCAAAGGTATCATCCAATTAGATCAGCAAATTCCAAGATTTACAAGAAAAACACATATCCAAAATATTCATTTCGTTAGAAAATTACAACCTGGAATTAATCTTTTTACTGAGAAAAAGTAGAGCAACCAGATGAACTATGAAATACTGACAACTCCCAGATTAGCCCAATCAAACTCTATTTGCACATATACCCAGTCTCTTAGCGTATCTTCCTTGTTTAACCAGTGCATCAAAACTTTTTTTCAGTGCATTTGTCCGATATTATAGTGCATCTACACCCAGTTTGTTGACACATTCACCTAGAGTTTTAGAGGAATCAAACTCTGTTTTAGCGTATATACCAAATCTATTAGTGCATCTACATAGTCTATCAACATAGGCACTCTATCTGTCAGCACATCTACATAGTCTATCAGTGCATGCACTTTGTCTATCAGCGCATACACCATCTTTTATAGTGCATCTATCTAGTTTGTTAGTGCATTCAATTAGTTTACCAGTGCATTCACATTTTGTTTTAGTGTATCTGAGGTCTGTTATAGCACATCTAGTAAACGAAAAACTAGAGAGTTATTTTTCCCATCAATTAGATAGTTAACATCAAAATCCAGATTTTTATCAGAACAAAAATATTTTATTAGTCAAATTAGTGTCTCATAACTTGTCAAAAACTAAAGTTTTCAAGTGAAATAATCCCAAATTAAACCAAGATATTACACTTTTAAAAGTTTCATATTATCAAACACAAATTCTTGATTATTAAGTTAAGTTTCTTTATCAAGATTTGTCATCCTACAATCACGAAAGGAAACAAAATAATTAGATTTTGATTTAGTCTCATCAATATAATTTATCATTCCATTCAACTTAGTTTATATCCTTGAAACTCATACAAACAAAAGATCAAAGTTTAGTGAAAATAACAACACTTGCATGCCAATTTTGACAAGGTTACAAAGGAAAAAACTTAGAGAAAAAGAAATTGAAACACTAAATGCCATGGCTAAAGAAAATCCCTTTCATAGATTCCACCAAAAAGATAGCAATGAAATAACTAAAGAGGACATTCAAACTGCACAACAAGATCCAAATTTTCATCAATTCATGGAAATTTTTTTGGAAAAGGATGGAGAAAAATACCTTTTGATGCTAGTTGATTTAGGTGTAAAAATTCCCAAGGACTTTGATGTTAATCGATTAAAAGAAGCACCTAAAAGAGCTGAAAATGAACCAAAAAACACAAATCAAGTGGTTGTCCTAACACACCAAATGAAAAATTTACAACAACTTCAGGATATGCAAAAAGGGACCACAAAAAGATACAGGTTATAAGAAATTTGACCCTATCATTTTCATCCAAGTGTGGACATGATACCATTTCCTCGACATTACAAATTCCTGAAATACAACAAATACAATGGAAAAACTAATCCAATAGATCATGTGGGGGAATTTAGAAACATGAGTTTATAATTTTCACAAGAGGAAACTTACTTGATGAGGTTATTTCCAAGAAGCTTAGGAGATCAATGTATGGAATGGTTCTCTAAACTACAACCAAGAATTCGATCCTTTGAGGAGCTAGTCAACAAGTTTATCTCACAATACTCCTATAATATTTAACATGAGATAACAATAAAGGATCTTTATAACAAAAAACAAAAGAAAGGGGAAACATTCCTCTCATTTCTACAATGATGGCGAAGGTTGTTCGCTAGGTATCCTCGTTCCATACCTGAAGAGGAAAAGATGGAACTATTTATTGACAACCTAAATGATGACATGAGCTATAGGCTTGAACTACAATGCCCCCCTACGTTTGAGAAAGTGATTGAAAACATGCTAAAGATCGAAGAAGCTTTGGTTAAAAGAGGGTTAATAAAACACTACAATGAAGGATCAAATAATAAAAACTCCTCGAATCACTATGATAACAATGATAAACCAAAGTTTTGGAAAAAGAATAGAAATATTGGTAACAATGATGTTGCAAATGAAACACAAAATGCTAAACCAATATTTAATTTGACAATAACTACTACAAAGACCAATCAAAAAAATGACCAAAACATCAATCAAAGTGTCAATCAAAACAACAATCTAAACAATGGTGAATCTAAACCACAATCATATCAAAAACCATCAAATCGAAGAAGATTCACACTATTGGGACATACACTAGAATTAGCAATGAGAGAAATTCTTACACATTGACTTATCACATTACCTGAAGCAAGAAATTGGGAACCAAGAGTCAAGCCATCTTGTTGGAATGATGTAGATTTTTGTGACTTTCATAAAAACAAAGGACATAAAACAAACAATTGTATGTAGTTGAAGCATATAGTACAAGATTTGATTAACAACAAGACAATATTTGTAGAAGGACATTGAACGAAAAATGAACATAGTGCATTTAAAAATCCTTTACCAAATTATGAAAAGGGAGAATCTTCTTCTGCAAACAGTAAGGGTAAAAATATAAACTAAATTTATGATAGGACTATTCTTTGTATTTTTGTGGTTGGGAATAATGGTTCTATTGATAATCAAACTGATAACATTGGAATCAATGAAATCATACCAATAGATTTGATCCCAAACATGGTTACATCCAACAATTAGATTAATCTCATAAAAATAAGGGAAAACCAAGATTACCAACCAGTCAACGTGGCAACAATGGGGTAGCCCAAGGTAATATTGAAAGGGGTTTCATCTAGAACCACTACTACCCATTCAAATCAGTACAACATAGTTGATCCTTCACAAAAATACAGCACAAATCAGTACAGAACTCTAATCTATCAGACAATATGGCCACAATAGTGCAATAATCTGAACAATTCCGAGGCTATGGTGGGACATAACCATGCCTCACTCCTATCATTTTACGAACAGATGATTTATCCGCCTCATCGACACATATTGCATGCCCCTTCATATTAAGTCTTACTCCACAAACAACATGTTAAGCGTGTCCTAACATAGATGAGGTGGAGCTGGTTTAAACATTTGTACTTTAAAATTGATCTGTGCACTAGGATATTTTGATAATGCTATTGATGCCAAAAGGAAAATCACAATAAAAGCCTATGAAGAAGAAGAGAGATCCTCCAAGGGATTGATCATGTTGCCTATTCAAGTAGGACCAATTGTGAAAAATATAGTTTGTCAAGTGTTAGATAAAGAGATGACATATAATATACTCTTGGGACATCCATGGATTCATGAAATGCAAGTAGTGCCTTCAACTTATCATCAATGCTTAAAGTTTCATATCAATGGAAAAAAATTCACTATTTTAGCTGACTACAACAATCCCCAATCTTGTAACACGCTTAAAACAGCTCAAGACACTTTGGTGCCTCATAATAGGGAAGCAAACACTTCTAGTTCATCCAAAAATGAAAGGCAACTAAACGTTGTATCTAAATGGGTTGAGAAAAAGAACCATTCAAAAGAGACAAGTGTTGTTGAATCCACTCCATCAACCAATGAAGCCCAATTAGATTATCTATCACAAAAATTCAAAGAAAAGATCCGCTAAAAAAGAAAAAGGGCATGGGAGAGTATTCCATTGAATGAGGCCTCTTTATGTTTTTCATAGCTTGCTTTTATCTCCAAGATCATATGGGCAGCCATCAACATTAACACACAACAATCGGGCCACAACCTACCATAGTTTTAGATTATATTTCCAGTAAAGGAAGGTACTTTAGAAGATGAATCTAAAGTTAAGGCCATCCTCAAATGGGCCTCAAGAAAGATGAGGAAGCATCTACATTAGCAACTATCAAGATAAAAGACATATCAATATGGAAAGGGAAGAAAAATATTAGAGAAAAATGGGGTATGAAGGACAAGGACCTATTGAAAAGAAAAGAGGGAAATGAAGAACCCATTCAACCTCTCACACTTCTAGTCAAAAGACAAAATAGGACCGGGTTAAGGCTAAGGGAAACAAAGAAGAAAACACTCATAGAGTTGTTGAAAGAATCCTTCAAATGCAAGATAACTCTGAAATAGATTCTAATAAGTATGAGTGGGAGTCTTTATTAGAAGCATCATACAAAGACATACCAATTGATGTCATAAAAGAGTATGCACCCACACGCGAGGAGGGATAAAGCTCAGAGACTAGACCCCTTGTATTTGGATCACAAAATATTGATGACTCAAGTGAGGATGGACAAATATCAAGTGAGATAGATGACTTGGAGGAGAGTAATATCATAGACCTTGACAACGCTATTGAAAACCTTGATAACATAGCTATCAAACCCTAACTATCATGGACCTTAGCCAATTTGATGACCTTTTACCATTAATACATCCTGAACTTATTGACTAGGAACCAACTGAACCTATCAATATGCCTATCTTTGTGAATGATGATGCAATCATTAATTTCCTTTGTTATGACAAACTCGACACAAGTTCTACTCATAAATATCATAACATTGATTTGAGGTAGGAGGGTGTCAAATCTTTCAGTTACAAAATTGAAAATAGGAATAATGGATCTAATGGTGAAAATGATTTAATGGCAACATTAGATCTCGAGAAAGTAAAAATAAAGAATGCATCTGATGGTGAAAACCTCTCCGAGGCACCAAAATATGGGAGATTTGACACCCTTCCAGAGCACTATCATGAAAGATCATCAGTATTGGTGGAGCCTACACAGTCTATCAATCTTGGCACAAAAGAAAAAGAAAAAACTCTACATCTGGCAACATCAATGACTAAACAAGAAAAGTCTAAATTCACCAAGTTCTTTGAAGAAAGACACATTAACTTTGCTTGGTCTTACTCTGATATGCCAGGTTTAGACCCAGATCTTCTAATGCATCATTTATCTCTACCATTTGGAATAAAACCTATGAAGAAAAAACTAAGGAAAATGCATCCACATATCACCTTGTTGGTAAAAGCATAACTGAAGAAGTTGTTAGATGTCAGATTCATTAGATTTATTGACTATGCTGAGTGGATTTCTAATATTTTACTAGTTTCTAAACCATATAATAGTATCAAAATATGTACTGACTTCAGAGATCTCAACAAGGCATGTCCAAAGGACGATTTTCCTTTGCCAAAAGTTGACATTATTATTGACTTAACAACGGGACATGCCATGTTATCACTAATGGATTGCTTCTCAGGTTACAACCAAATCAAAATAGCACCAGAGGATCAGGAGAAAACAACATTCACATGTCCATGGGGAACATTCTATTGGAATTTCATGCCTTTTGGGTTGAAAAATGCAGGTGCCACATATTAGCAAGCAATGACCACCATTTTCCATGACATGATGCATACCTTTATGGAGGATTATGTGGATAATATATTAGCAAAGTCATATACTAGAGAAGGACATCTAGAGATCCTAGATATTTTTTTTACCAGATTAGAGAAGTTCAATGTTAGATTAAATCCTAAGAAATGTGTGTTTGGTGTTACATCAGCAAAGCTTCTAGGATACATAGTTTCAAAAAAGGGTATCAAAGTGGATCCTGCCAAGGTCAAGGAAATAATGAAAATTCTACCACCAAATAATATCAGTCAACTATGATCTCTATAGGGTAGGCTACAATCAATCGGGAGGTTTATCTCCCAATTAGCAGACAAAAGTTATCCCTTTAATCATTTACTACATAAGAATGTCTCTTTCACATGGGATCAAGGATGTGAAACACCTTTCAATCAAATAAAGAAATATCTGATGTCACCTCCCATATTGATGCCACCTACAGAAGAGAGACCATTATTACTATACATTGCAACAACTGAGATTTCTTTGGGTGCTCTATTAGCACAAGAAGGTCCTGCGGGAAAGGAACAAGCTATCTATTATATTAGTAGGACTTTGAATGGTTATGAGATAAATTACACCTTCATTGAGAAAGCTTGTTTGGTAGTGGTGTTCTACTCAACAGTTGTTGAATTACATGTTAATCCACACATTCAAACTCATAGCAAAGATTGATCTGTTAAAGTATTTACTCAACAAGGCTGCTCTAACAAGAAGACTAGCCAAGTGGGTCATGATCTTGAGTGAATTTGATATTCATTATGTGGATCGAAGAGCCATCAAGGGTCAACTGATAGTCGATTAGTTAGTTGAAGCTCCATTACCAAATGATTCTCCAATGAACATTGAGTTTCCTAATGTAGACATTCTTACTATGACAACACAACAATGGAGGATTTATTTTGATGGGTCCTACACACAATGTGGGTCAGGTGTGGGAATTCTATTTGTTATGCCTCAAGGACATACCATCCCAAAGTCCTATAGACTCATGTTTCCATGTAAAAATATCCTAGCTAAATATGAGGAATTAATCATTGGCATCAAAGTGGAAATTGAATGGAAAATCACAAAGCTACAAGTATATGGAGATTCACAACTAGTCATTTATTAGGTAAATGATGAATATCAAACCAAAGATGAGAAGTTGATGTCATATAAGAAAATGGTGGATGATTTCAAAAAGTAATTTGTGGATATCAAGTTTGAACAAATCTCAAGGGTAGAAAACAAGGCTGTTGATTCCATGGTGACAATTGCTTCTCTCTTACAAATGCCAGAAAAGTGAGGTTGTTATGAGTTTATGGTGGAACAAGTGTCTAACCCTGCTTATGATAATCCTGAATCTCGAACCATATGCCATTTAGTTAATGTTGAATCCTCAATTTATGGAAAT
Organism: Sequoia sempervirens; assembly: GCA_007258455.2. Taxonomy (NCBI): domain Eukaryota; kingdom Viridiplantae; phylum Streptophyta; class Pinopsida; order Cupressales; family Cupressaceae; genus Sequoia; species Sequoia sempervirens. Next base: position 11,043 of record VDFB02061086.1, read on the forward strand.
AATTATGCTTACCTAAAAGACAATATCCTTCCTCCCGATCTTTCTAGAAACCAGAAACGCAACTTCATCTGCCAGATTGCATGACATACTTTAATTGCTGACATAATTTACCATCAAGGTATAGATGGTACTCTCCTTTGGTGTCTAGAACATAACGAGTTTGAGACAACTTTATGTGAGGTTCATGAAGGTATTTGTGGAACTCATTCAAGTAGACTAACCCTAGCAAAAAAACTCCTCTATTTGGGGTATTATTGGCCAAACATGGAGAAGGAATCTTTTTAGTTTGATAAGAAGTGCCAAAAATTTCAAATACATGGTATCCATGCACCAATGCAATAATTGCAACCATTCACTTCAACATGGCCTTTTTGTCAGTGGGGACTGGACCTGGTAGGAAAAAATAATCCATCTTCATCCAATGGACATAAATTTATAATCATAGCCATAGAGTACTTTACAAAGTGGATAGAAATTGTTCCCTTGAAAACAATCACTGGAAAACAAATTTCTTCTTTCATATTGAATTACCTCATATGTAGGTATGGAATTCATCAATCCATTGTCATAGACAATGGTAGACCTTTTAAGAATTAGGATGTTCAGGAACTGTGTGAGAGGTTTCATTTCCAACATCATTTTTCAACCCCATACTATCCTCAAGGAAATGGCCAAGTAGAGGCCTAAAACAAAACTATTCTGAAAATCTTGACGAAGACTATCAATGATGTTGGACGTGATTGGCACATTCAATTAAACCCTACTTTGTGGGCATACTGAACTAGCATAAGAACACCTATAGGAGCTACACCATATTCCTTAGTATATGAATCAAAGGCCATACTACCTATTGAGGTTGAGATACCATCACTCTATGTGTCACGGAAGGGAATTATTTCAGATGAGGATTATAGAGTGTCTAGACTTCAAGAATTGGAACTATTGGGTGAACGTCGTCAACAAGTTGTGAAACATTTGAAGGCATATCAACAGAGGATTTCTAGAAGCTACAATCACAAAGTAAAACCTAGAACATTTTAGGTTGGTGACTTGGTCTTAAAGGAAAACCCTTGAAATCAACAAGATAGAGAAAAGAAAGGGAAGTTTGAACCTAATTGTCTAGGTCCCTTTGTTGTCATATCAATCTATGGATCTGGAGCCTATCAGTTGTCTACACCTGAAGGGGATTTGTTTGATGAACCTATCAATAGTATCCATCTCAGTAAATTCTATACCTGAATCATCTAGTGCATGGGAAAATGGTCACCTTGATGAAAACCTAGAAAACAAGAATATTGGTGATGGAAAAATACAAAAAATCATAAAAGAGAAAAAATACAAAAAAAATCATAAATTTGAAAAAGTGCAATAAAATTACCGTGAAAGTGAAAACTTGGAAATAGGTGCTACTTGTGATTTAAACTTTTCCATCTATTAGATGCATGTTAGTTTTGTGACCGGCAGATTATTTTGTTCCAAAGGTCGGTGAAGAATTCAAAAAATGATGTTATCTTTTATCATTGATAGACTAGGTATACTTGACATTAACAAAAAAATCATCATCATCATGTAGTTACATAATCATTTACATTTCATGCATTGGAAAGCATTATTATATCATTTAGTCATTCATACCTTCGATCATATATTTTCATTTATCGTATCACATTTTTCATTTTTGCATCACATCATCAGATTGCATAAGAAAATATAAAACAAAAATCATCTACATAGTGACATTGTTAGTAACATTATCATATCATACACCACACATTAGAAGTATCATCACATTGATCATTCATTCATGCATTCATTACATCATATATTTGCATTTGAAATATAAAAAATGTAGTGCATTATATTCCATTTACATCATTATTCCATATATCATAGAAACAACATATCCAAAATCATACATATAGTTGCATTATCATATCATTTGGGTATATACAATATCATACAAATATCGATCCATGTAAATACTATGAGCATTATGAATCCATACTTCATCATTATAAGCATAATCACATTTAACATCATAAATAAAAACATCATAAAATCATAGCATATTATCATGATCATAAATTGCATCCATAACATCATCATATAAATCACACATGGCATATAAAACAAGAAATTAAATGCATCCATCATAGGAATTCATCATATCATCCATCATAAAATCATATAGATCAATAAATCCACCACATATCATATAAATCTCAAAAATCATAATGTCAAGTATACAATGAGGTCTAAAATGCCAAGAGATACAATGTAAAAAATGGCTATGAATAAAAAATCAGAGTATACATCATACATCAGGGAATCCAATCATAAGGCTATGTGTTGCTGGCCCTAGATAGTGTCGGCATCTCCTGACCAATGCCTCCCCCTCCAGATGCCCTAGGGTCTCTTGGATCTCTTAGAAGAGGTTGTGTTACACCCCTACTCATAGTCTTGGACTGATTCCTTCCTGATCGAGACTGAGCATAATTGACTCTTTTCTTTGAGGGAACTGCATCATGGTATCAGGCTCTATAATACTTGGCCTCTCTACCCACATGAAGAACCTCTCTCATTTAATCAGCCACAAAGGTACCATCAGCTAATCTTTGCAATCTATCAACCAATCCCTATGCCTACTCTACAACCCATCTAGCTATATCTCTCTTGGATGTCAAGGAGGCTATTTGTGCCTGTGCAGCTACCAACTATGCCTATACCTATGAGAGATCCTTTGCATGAGACTGTTCTATGACTGCATCTGTGTCTGCATCTGCACTAATAACCCCCAGAACTATATTAGTTGACCCTATAGTGTCTGTACCTAAACCTATAAGCTCGCAATCTAGGTTTTCTACTACTTTGAAGGTACTCCAATGTGCACATGCTACTCTACGAGAGCTACCAGTGATTGCCTCTTATGAGGCACCATTAAGTCTCTAACATCAATAGCTAGACCACCTCCTCCACCACCTCTACCACCTCCACCATCTCCACCATCTCCATCTCCCTCCTCATCATCACTTCTCTCCTCCTCATCACTACTCTCCACATCCTCCTCTTCCTCACCTCCCTCATCTCTCCTTCGTCAACAACTGTGTGAAACTGCAATCTCCTCCTCACCTAGTAGTGACACTGGCTCATCTAGAATAGAGACCTGTGGAAAATGATGTAAGGAAAGGAACTGTGCATAATGTGCTATAACTGGAGCCTTGATGATCTTAGGATGAATCTCCCAAAACAAATACTACAGACCCTAGTACTCCTGTACTGCACTATCATATGATAGGCCAGGTTCCCATTCAATGGAATCTATCTAATGCTGGGCATAATGTGCAACACCTGGGGCATGCCCTATATGATGCCATATTTTCCGAGCACCCTCCTCAACAAATATATCTCGATCACGAAACGTGTGCTACCAATTAGGCCCATGGACTAGAAAAAGTACGACATCCTTGTATCATCATCATTCTAGTGCTCACAATCTAGATAAGGCCACCATGTGATGGTCCCTACATCATTAATAACTCTCCTCCAATGCTCCAATTTTCCCAGTCTAGGTTGGGGAAGTCAACTTGCATATATGTGAATGTACGGCCTCATGGCGGGTCATTTTCTGACCATCACTGGACTAGTAATAGCTATATGCTCCCACACCCACACCTAAAGCAATGCAACTCTTGAAGAAAAACTAGCCTCTTCAAGGTAAACCACCTGATGCAAATCGTGGTGTAGATGAGCAAGCATGCACATATCCCAAGAATATCTGGTACCATGGAGGATCATGCTCTCCAAAATATGGCCCACCCAACCGAAATTCCCTTTGACCTATGATCAGGACAAAGGAAACCTCTGATGAAACCAACAAGAATCGATGGCAAGGTAGCATAAGCATCGAACATCTTTTGCCATGGAATATCATATCCACTAATTGTATCATCCTAAACACGATGTAGAGCATCGATCCCACCCTGCTCTGAAGAATCATAGACTACCAGCTCCCCAACAACAGGTATCCTCAAAATCCGCCATACATCCTTAGGAGTCATTGTCATCTCACCAGTAGGAAGGGGGATGATATTGTGCTCACTATGCCATCTCTCTGCTAGGACTATCAAGAAACCGCAATTAATCCTAATCTGGGGCATATCTAGAAGTGAAGAAAAACCACATCGGGTGATAACTATTGTGTCAGCCTGCACTAGATGCGGCATCGAATCAAATGTCCTAGTAAATCGCTCTCGGATTTGTAAGTTTGTCAATGACTCTTATCATCATAGAATATTGAAAGTCA
>VDFB02061089.1:0-165610 GCA_007258455.2 Sequoia sempervirens
CGTTGTCCTGCACGAAGCTCCCTGAGTGTGAGTAAAACCTCAGCATCATCCTGATCTCGGTTGTTATGAGGGACATCTGTCCGAGGTATATCTGTTCTCTCAGCCCTATCATTCCTGTCAGCCATGATTTCCGGCTGCCTGCTCAAACTGCGTTGCTTTTCAAGCAAGGCACGTCTGCGAGTGTAGTACCTGTATGTATCAATTTCCTCTGGTTGCATGTGATGGCCAAACCCTAGGATGGCAGAATCAAGCTCTGATACCACTGTAGAAACCCCTGGTTTCCCCCTGTTATTGCTCTGACTGATATTTCAAGTTTTTCTGACGTTTTTAGGTTTTTGAGTTTTTTTGTGTTTTTGAAGCAATAATGAGAAGGTACGATTTTGACAATAAATGCTAATAAATTCACTAAAAATCAAAGATCTCTGGAAATGCAACAATATCGATGCCAGTATGCTTTATTCAACTTTTCTATGGATTACAATGATACCCAGATGCATACAACAAATTAAATGAAGAATTTTTAATATTTTAAAAACCTGGTTTTTGCTGCTGCTGAGGTACAGAAAGGTACGGCTGCAATAAATGAGTCCTTTTCCCTCCAATTTGAAGATGCCAGATGATGATCCTCTGATATGCGCCACTACTGGGATTGACAGGGAGCCAAGTAAGAAGGCGTTTCACCCTCTGTGCAAAAGACGCCTCCAGAGAAGATGTACGGCCTGTCAGATCTGTACGGCCTGTCAGAAAACAGCCACTAGAAAGTACGGCCTTCACAAACACTGGTATTCAGGTCTCTGAAATGGTACGCCCTGGTTATTAGATGATATCCGGATGCAAATAACTGATAATAACTGAAGATGTAATTTCCTCTGAAGCTCTGTAGTTTCCTCTGAAATAAGAAAACCTCTGTAGGCAATAAATCGAGTGATATTGCACACTCTCTGAACTGCTTTCCGCTGGAGATGGCTCGTTCTCCAAGGAATCGAACGTGAAACCCTAAGTCTCAGGCTCAGACCAAAAATTGATCAATATCAAATTCAATAATCTCATAATGGCACAAATCCCAATGCAAAACCCTCTTAAGGCTGAAAAGTGCGATTTCCTTAAGAATAGGGTTTTCATTAAAATATTCATATTTTAATCTTTTTAATTCTCCATAGTTCTCAGCTGAATATTTTAATTTAAATCAAATGTGAAACTGGCCCCTTCTGATGATGGGCGCACCCCTCAAGGCAATCACTTAAGTTATAATTTAAAATTATAACTTTATAATATAAACATTAAATAATTAATATTTAATCAATATAATTAAATATTAATATTTCTCCGTCACCCCGTTTCTGTTCGATACGATCTTTGTGAACTAAGTGATCACGATACCCAGCGCTAAAAACAGCGGTATCAAGCTAAAATAGCAATTCTGCAAATGACCTCCGATCGAGCCAGAACGAAAGACAACTGATCAATCCCTGCTGACTGAAGCTGAGCCAAGCTCCGAGATGACCCCCTATCCAGTCCATCAGCCTACGAGGGTCGTATGATAGGCCAATCCTGTCGTCTGAGAGATGTCACTGAGAAGGGGACATGACATTGAACAACATATAAGCAAGCTTTAGAAGTGTTTTCCAGTTAGTTCTTTTCTCTCTAGTCCTAGTATTGTAACTTTTTGGAGTTCTTTCTAGCTGGAACAGCAATGAAACTCCACTTTCAGATTTGTACACAGCTATGTAACACTTCTTTTGATCAATAAAAGACAAGTAATTTTCCTTCTCCAATCTGTTTTTTGTGTGCATGTATGAATGATAGATGTATTTTCTGTGATTTGATATGAATCCTCAATCTATGTCTCATTCTTTGAGCACCTTCTTGCAGAAATATGCATGCCTTATGCAGGTCATAGGTTAGTAGTTTTGGAAACTTGTAATTGTGAAGATAATTGTTTTTTCCTTTTAGAATTGAAAAAATGCCTCATCTTTCCTACGAAATACTTATGTTCAAGCATGTAGAAACTCGAGTTGTGCTGAAGCAACTTGTTCATTTTGGTCATATTGTAAGTTACAAAACAGCAGTATAGGTTTGAAAGAATCATTCAGTGCATCGCATTTTAGAGTTTAGGTTTCATTTTCATGTTATCCTTCTCTCTTTTCTCAACAAGCATCAGTAGTTTACTTAGTTTAGGTGGTACCTGTTGTGACCTTTTCACACATCGCCCTATTCAAAATGGGGACCCCCTAATTTTCGCTCCAAACTGGTCTTTTGGCTTGGGTTTTTCTCTCTCTCTCTCTCGCTCTGTCTCTTTTCTGATGTCCGCCTTTTCGAGGATTGCGCCCGTCAGTGAGTTTAAGCGTGAAACTGACCAAGTCTGAAAATTAGGGTTTCATCGTTTCTGGTCAGTCCAGGGTCGAATAGAGTCAATAAATTGAAAATTGAGCTTAACATTGTTGTTAGTGTGCTGCCAGCAGGCTCCCAGCAAAGTTTTATCAGATTCTGAGGTACTTACTATTTTTAGTAAGTGCGAAATTCAGGACAGTTCATCAGCATTTTTGAGACTCCGACAGTCACACAACATTTAGAGTGCATCAGGCTACTCGTATGCAAAATTTGAGCGAAAACAAACAACTTACTATTTTTAGTAGTCCAGCTTCCGAGACAAATTTCAGGGTTCAGATGCAGAGTTCGTCTTTGCATGTTGGCATATTCCTTCTAGGTTTTTCGAGACCTTCGCGACGATATAACATGCAAAACGAGACGATCACTTTCAGAATTCAGTCTTTCGAGGCTATTTTTAGGGTTTGCATGTCGGATGATTCCTGATGGGTTTTTCGAGAGCTTCGCGATGGTGTGACATGCAAACGAAGATACTCGCTCAGTAAGGAACTTGCTATTTTTAGCAAGTGTGTCCCGGCAGTCGCTTCCCAGTAGTTCAGAATCACGAGCTGATCGCAATGCCACAAAAACGAAGAGAAACAGAGATCATTTGATATGCATGCAGAGCGAATTAGGGTTTCCAACTTCGGAGCCTGAAAAGAGGAGTCAAAAGTCAAAATTTTCGAAAACCAGTGTAAACCACCGCGATCAACGTCCTTCAGGCTATCTGCTGGTAAAATTTCAAGTCAAACGGAGCACTTACTATTTATAGTAAGTCAATTTGGAAACCGGCTAAAAATAGTAAAACAGGTGCATGCGTTGATGTCGACAGACAGGTCACGTGGTGAGGAGCACCTCATCCAAATTTCAAGTCAATCCGAGCAGTGGAGCTATCAGAAACAAGAGGTTACTATTTATAGTAAACCACCTTCAGAAATGGGCTATAAATAGCAGGGTGACTAAAAATGGCAGTGTCGACAGAACAACAAGATCATGAGAATGCAGTGTGCAAAATTTCAAGTCGTTCCGAGCTTCAGAGGTGCAAAATTAGAGGACTTACTATAAATAGCAGGGCATGAATACTGGCAAAAAAGATGAAAAAGTTCTAAGTCTGGAACTTCATCCAGTTGACATGGAAAAATGCGCCCAGTTGATAAGGAGGTAGGAAAATCTTAAGAATGAAGCTCGCCCTTCACACAGGCCAAAATGCGCCTAAACTGGAGAAAGTCAAATAAGGTCAACGCCTTTCATCCTTCTGCCTAGCCTAAATGCGCCCTCAAGCATATGCCCAACACAAAAAATTCTAAGTATGGAGTTCATCCTCCTCAGGGGGCAAAATGCGCCCAAGTTGTGAGTGGTCAAAGCAAAGTCAAAGTTTTCATCCTTTCCCCTAGGCAAAATGCGCCCAAACAAGGCCAAGTCAAGACAAAAAAACGGAAGTTGAAGAGTCACTCCAAGGCGTTTGAACAATTTATCCACCAACAAGGGTGAAATGCACCCAAGAGAGAAGTAGGTCAAACAAGTCAACATTTTTATCCTCCACCTACATCAAAATGCGCTCAAGTAAGAAGAGGGTCAACAAGTCAAAGAAACTCGTCCTCCTCACCCTCCTAAATGCTCCCAAACAAGGTTATGTGAAGATAAAAATGGGAAGTCGAAAAGTCATCCTCTTGCAGAGCCAAAATGCGCCCAAGTTGAGGTGTAAAAGGTGAATAAGGGTGGTAAATAGGGTAAAAGGTGAGTGAAAATGCTTCAAAGCGTGGTGAACACAAGGTAAATGCTAAGGCGTGATTTCAAATTCCTTCTAAGTGTGCTAGGCGCCAAGGGTGATGGGAGTTATAAGGTGTTAGAAAAAGTTCTAAGGTGTGTGAAAGGTGGAAATAAATTGCTAAGGCGTGATTTTCTTCAAGTGTGCTAGGCACCTCAAGTAAAAAATGAAATATTTTTAAAAGTGTTGAGAATTTTTTTCTAAGGCGCTTGAACTTCAAAATAAAAAATTGCCTTGCAAGTGTGGAGATAAATATAAATGGTGAGTGGCAAATCAAGTGTGCCAGGTGTGAACGAAAATTTTCTAAGTGAAGTTGATGTTTTTCCCCACTGGCAAACGAAAAAATATTCCCAAAGCAAATTTTCCAAGTGATGATTAAAAAAAATTTCTAAGGCAAATATTTTCTTCTTAGAAAATACGCCTAGAGCTCAAGGTGGTGAAATTTTTTGAAGCCCGAGCAAATTTTCTTAGTGATGAAGTCAGAGGACGATGATAATGCAAGATGAATTCGAATTTCTTCAAGTTGGAGCAACACAGGATGATCACAGGCGAAGAATGAATTTAAAATGGTGAAAATAATATTTTTCTAAGGTTCAAAATTCAAAAATCAAATGAACCCGTTCGTTGGGTACCCATGGATTCGAAGCATTCTGGAGAAAATTCTCTTCTGGGTACTGAACGTTCGCGATGATAGATGGATTTCCAAGTCTCCCACACTTCGCCAACACTTTTTCAGTGAAGAATTTAATCAGTGCTCAAATTGTGAATTTTCCTAAGGGAGAATTTAAAATTTTCTAAGGCAAAAATGAATAAAATGTATTTTCAAGATAAATTTCTTCGAATGATGAATTCAAGATGAGTTGCCTAGATAATTTTGATTGAATTCTTCGAAGATGAATTTTCCAGAGGTGGTGAAGAGTTAAATTTGAATTTCAAGTGACAGGATTCCGGTTGGTGAATTAAAAAGGATGAATTTAAATTAAATTTTTCAAAAACAAATTCAAAGATGCCAGTCAAAGTCAAGTTTCTAGAAGAATAAGATTCCTGACGTCCAGAGACAAGTGTCAGAAATACTAGAGAGGGAGAATTCGAATTTTTGAAATGGAGTAGTGGAAGTTTAATGCACTGGCTAAAATTGGCTCCTTCTAGAATTCGAATTTTGGCTATAAAATGAACAAGTTTCTCACTTCCTTTTCACAGCTGGAGAAGTTGAATTTGCTCTGAGATTGGCATTGCAGTGAGTTGCTGAAGACTGGAGCTTGAGTGAGTTCAAATTTTGGCTAAGTCTGGAGTTTGCTGGAGTTGCTGAGGTTGCTGAGGAGGGACGCCTTGAGTTGCTTGTGAGGTGCGCACTTACTAGTTAAAGAAGGTATGACTTCGCTAGTGGCTGAAGTTTCATTGCTAGAGTGGAGGTTGCCAATTAAGAAGGACGCCTTGAGGTGTGAGCTTGCTGAGTATTCAAAGTGAAAATTGATTGATTGCTGATTGCTGATTGCTGATATAAAGTACAAATCTGTCATAAGGTTCAAATTGCTGATTGGAGTTGTTGCAGATTAAAGTCACTAAAGTCCACTTAGAAATCTGTTCTAAGTGTTGAAGTTCGAATTTATTGAGGAAGAGAAGCTGAGGTTTGCAAACAAGAAAATTACTGCAGCTTCTTGAAGTCGACTGCAGCCCCTATACAATGTCTCATTTATTTTATAAATTAAATTGCTGATGAATGTTTACTGTTTGCAGATGGCTGAGGCAAGGGCGACTAGCAAGGACAATGGTGCATCCAGACAGGCTTTGATCAAGAAGCTGAGTAAGACATTCATGCCGGAATCAAAATTTATTTCGAAGTTGGGCAAGTTGACAGACACCAACCTGGGATCCGTCAACCTAGAGACCTTCAAGAACAGGATGTTGGGAATTGGAAGTCATCGGGCTTCGACCACTTCACATAATATTGTTCGAAGTGGGTTATATGCAGCTGCTGGTTTCCCACCAGCCATCCAATTCTCGGAGCTGATAATGGAGTGTGCCAATTACTATGAGAAGGATCATCGGTCAATCACGTCACCAGATGGCCAAGTACTAGCCAATCTTACTCCAGCAGCCATTGGTGAAGCTTTCGGGATCCCGGTGCACAGAAATATGATCTACAAATCCAGAGAACAGGCTGAGCAGATGTATGCTTCTGCATTCGAGAGATGCATGGAGACGATTAACACTCACTGGATGAGCACTCCCAAACGTTCTCGTACGAAGTTGCCGAAGCAGATCATTGCAGATGACTTGAAACAAGAGTATTGTGATCTCATCATGATGCTGAGCAGGGTTGGAGGTTGTGCACAATCGTTCATTTTTGAGCCTTGGATGTTTTATTACATCAATCTCGTGCTAGAAGGAAAGGATTATGTCAATTGGGCAAAGATGATCAGTGATAATTTGCATGAGCAGCTCCTAAGCCTCCGAAGAATGAAGACATTTTACATGAGCTCTTACATTATCTATATGTTGGCACGAATGACGAAGTACAGAGGGATCTCTTACAAGGAACCTGTCGGTTGTGGCTCCCATCAGTTTAAGATATATGATGCTTGTTCACAGTTGCATTTGGCGAGCACAACTCACTACAAGCGTGTCAACGATTCCTTCACCATGTATATCACGAGATTGCTTCAGGAGCGATTACAACACAGAATCTTGAAGGAAGCCCAGGAGTTAATTGAAAGGTATGGGTGCTGGTTCATACAGTTTCCGAGATTTTCTTACATTAGGCTACAAGGTTTTTCCTCATATCCACATAGGCTGCCTAAATACCCAACAGATAGAGTTTTAATGCTAGAAATATCTAGGCAATTGCTTGCCTTTGATAAAATCCAAAAGAAGAAGAAGGGAGGAATAGAATTTCCAATTGTCATGGGCAACTCGGATGAGGTGTGTCCCTCAATACAGGCAGCGAGAGAGGCTGAAAGTGAACTTCAATTTTATCATTTCTCATACCACACTAGCCGACAGCACTACGACCCACATCATAACATCAAATGGGTACTGTCAGAGGAGTTTAAACATAAGGCCACCATTGAGGATTATTGGGCTGATGCAGTTGATGAGATTGAGATAAGGAAAAGGATGTTCTCTCGGTTGCCGATTACTTTGATCAGGGAGTGTGAAGTTGTGCCGGTTCCAGACCAGGTAAACGAGGATATGGATGTTGTCCATCCTGATTATGCAGCAGTGCGAGATACTCCACTTCCACCTCCAGATTGGTCAAAGCCTGAGATTGCTGATTTGGACACACTTTCTATCCCAGTCCTGACATTCACTAGAGCATGGGTTGATAGACGAGTAGGCAGATTGAAGAGTAGGTCAATTGCTTTGACTTACAATATGATGGGAGATCACAGGACACCCACCACTGGCAGGAAGAAACAGATTACACGAGGTCCAGAGCCCAGAAAGAAAGAGCTAGTTCGACAGGAGCCTACTCAGCCAGAGCCTCCACGAGTTACAGTTGCATCACCATTGGAGACACGTTCTCCAAGCATACAGGAGGTCTCTTTGTTTGCTGATCAGAGAAATGCATTGAATCAGGTGCAAGTAGTACAGGATAATATTCAGCCTCCACGGAGAGAGTCGGTTGGCCAGAGTGTCAACGCACCTGTTAGGGTTGATCAGCAGGATGATGAGGGGACTATTACTGACCCTCAGTTTCAGCAGAAGTTAGAGGCGGCCTTGAATGATGATGATGATATAGTGTCAGGTGACACTCAGCCACTTGAGGATGATGAACCTCGCCAGAATGATGAAGAGGTCGAGCAAGTTAGAGAGGTAGAAGCACAGGAACAGCAGCCTTTCGATATACAGTATGATGTGCCTGATTGGCTTAAGGACAGAATGAGAAGAAGCCCCAGTGAGGAGATTGATCCAGCAGTTGAGATGGAAGAGTTTTTGAACAGGATCAATGCACCTCCACAGAAGAAGAAAGCAAGAAAGTTTTCAAAGATATCCACTGAAGAGGATGGTTCACGTACCCTTCATGTAGCTGTGCCACGAGTTGAGTGTGACCGAAATGAGGCAGTACCTGAGAATTATGTGGTCACGACTCTGGATTTGGGATGCCCTACTGGTGCGCAGATTGTAGAGGAGTGTGATAACTCCTTCCTTGCCCTCAAAGACAGATTATTCAAGAAAGAAGGAAAATACAAAAGATTGAAAAGAGAACACAAGGCTTTAATTGGATATGTTCAGCAGTTATCTCGTTCTCGAGGGCAGGATATTCCAGTGATAGAACCTCCAGCAGAGATACCTAGAGAGTCGATTAGCGGCTTGATGGAGTTAGGAAAAATGGCACAGGAGGCAGATAAGTGGATCATAGGGGTTCGTGTTGAGACAGAGAAGTTTATGGAGGACCTTGCTTCTACTTTTTAGCAGGCCTCTAGTATTTTGACACGGATGGATGCAGTGGATCATGCTTGGGGCGATGCTTCTATCTATCAGAGTAAAGTTATCCAGCATCTTGAGGCATTAAGACACGTTCCGTTGTGATTGCTGGTTGATGGAGGTGTCATTCAGGAGAATGACAGGTATGATTTCTCGAGATGGTATTCTTCAGCGATCACGGGGCGTGGTTTCTTCGACGCTGCACAGGCGGATTCAACCAGGATACATAAGGCTATGGCTAATATCATTGATGGAGTTCTGAACACTTTTGAGGCCATATTTGCTAGGCGGTTGAATCCAGAGGAGGTGAATGTTGATAATTTGAGGGGTTTGCTGGTGCCTTTCTTTGCAGATGTTAAGACTTTTGTACAAGATGATTTCGAGAATACTTCTACTTTCTCCACTTTGATCCAGAACACGCAGGATTCCTTAGCTGCTTGGAGAAAATCTTGTGCAAGGCATGAGCATTCAGTCACAGTGTTAGAGTTTCAGTTAGATTGCATTCCACCTATTTCAGTTCAGGAGGTTGAGGCTGTACTTGGCAGATTTGTTGGGTTTGCAGCCAGAGAGAAGGCAAGCGGGAATGCACTACTGGACGATGATCTTCTAGAAGACTGAATATGGGCATTTATTACATTTACTATTTTGGGAGTGAGTGGGAATCTTTGATTCATTTAATGTACCACTCCCTATTCTGGTAGTTTTTAGGGTTAGGGCTGAGGTGGCACGATTCTGGCCACTCTATTGATTGTAACCCTAGCCGTCTTTTGGACTGGGCTAGCTATATAAAGGGGGAGTCCCCCTCATTTGTAATTCATTAGATCATTAGAACAGAGATTAGATCAGAGCCAGAATTGAGATAGAGCTAGAGAGAGAGTAGAGCATTGTAGACATTTTGCATATTGGAGAAGAAAGAAAGTTTTCCCTTTGAAAACTTTTGTGGAGATTGTTGTGTAACACTTTTCATGATAATAGATCTTTTCATTGATGGTGGAATTCGTCTTGTCATGAATAGCTAGCAAGGTCTCTTCTTCCTTTCGTATCCTTTCGTATCCAAGTAGCGTAATTTTCATGCAGGTAGTTTACTTTGATGTGTGGCATTTTTGTTGAGGTAGCTTCTTTCATTCCATACCACTAGCGGCTTGTTGATGATAAGTTCGCCTTGCGTGGTCAACTGGACATTATCTTGAGTTTAACTGCGGTTGTGATTTGTATACCTATATGCGTCGTTTTGATGGTGTATGTATGCTAAGTTATAATCTGAACATCCTTTGCTACCCCCTTGAAGATTGCACCGATTTTGCTGAAGCTGTCCGATGTGAGGCTAGGTGAAATTTGGTTGAAGTCTACTAAAACGAAGCTCCACATATCCTGCATTTAGAATAGAACATAGGTTTCTTAGGCCCTATACTCTTTACTTTCCGCATATTTCAGATAAGTTTTAGGAAAACGAACCACATTGCCAAATTATACATACAAGAATCCCCTTCAAATCATATACCGGCTGCTAACTGCAAGAAGTCTGAACAATTATGTAAGTCCCCTCGTAAGAACACAGCAATACACATCAACCAAACTGGGTCTATTCGCACTTAAGGAACCTTGGAGTTGAAAGCATGAACTTACTCGCAATCTTAGCATGCTGAATACTTTGTTCAAGAGAGAATAGAGTATCCGTTGGGAAACTTTGTTCTGTGTTGGTGCGGTCTCAAAAACCACGTCAACAGTACCAAGGGAACCGGCCCTCTCTGGAGGTTCTTTTTCATTTAGGTGACCAACAACCTGGAAAAGTCTCCATGTTTCACCAATAAGCTAAGTTCTGCAACTTAGCAAGGGCGCAATATTGAGTGATAACAGTAACAAGCTTTCAATCCAATCAAAATTGCTTGAGTTAGATGAAGAGGGGAAGTTTATTTTGAAACTTGAGGCAATCATAGAGAAACAAGTGTAGCAATTGTGAAACCAAGTCATTTCTAAATTCTAATTAAGTGGAACAATCTGTCAACTGAAAATGCAACATGGAAAGATGAGCAATTCATATAGAAGCATCCAAATTTGCTAAGCGTTGAGAACAATGCTTTTTTGAAGGGGATGAGCATGTGTTATGCCCCTAATATTCATGTTTCTAAATGTAATAAGGTTAAGTACTTGTGCCATCTTAACTTTAATATTTTCATTTATTACCTGTAATTAGTTCCTTAGGCCAACCTAATTAGGACAAAGGGGTATGTTCCTACCTAATCATGTCTATAAAAGAGAAAGTCTCTTCCAAACCATCATAAGTTGAAGTTAAATTAATATTCTCAAATTTTGATTTTTGGAGATCACCCCGTTGAAGTGGTCTCATATTTTATTTATTCACATATTTATTTCCAAGAAATATCCTAATAGAGTGACATAGTAAGAGAAAAAAAATTGGATATTGCATCAAATTCAGTTTTGAAAATTCTCTATAGATCTGCTATCCTCCACAAGAATTAATGGCAATGCAATAGTTTATTTCCTAGTGGGATTCTCCACACACCACACAAGTAAATAAGAATGATGAGTTTCTCACAAAATTTCCATTAAAAGAGATTTGGTAGGAACCCTCTACTCAATAGATCCCACAATGGGTAGCACCATATGACGTTCACCTATTTATCCTAGAATGACTCACTTTATCCCTCTAATAACACCTTCAATATGCTCATCTTAGTGCTCTAATTTATCCCAACTAAGGGTAGAGGTAAACAGCTTAATGTCCAATGATTCTTGACATATCCCTCTGCACAAGCAATATTGGTCATCTAAGTTTCTAGACTTAGAGATCAATTCACTCAACACTAAAATTTTGAAGGATTGACAACATAAGTGATGGTGGCCACAAAGAAAAATTTGATTGTACAACTTGGCAATCGAGCTTATGGATTAGAGCCTTTGGCCATTTTGATATATTGATGGAAACAACCCAATAACAATGGTTAGCTTAGAAATGTAAAATATGAGTTTCAAGTCTAAACAATCAAGAAACTGGAAATCAGAAATAATATCCAACCAGACATACTCAAGAAGCTTATCCACCTAATTAAACTAGATTATCAAATTTGTGCATTCAAACAAATAATTCACTTTTTATGGAATATACTTTCCAGTCTCATTGACCAAAAAGGGTCATTTGTGGACATAGCTAAATTTTATTTCTTTCTTTCTTTCTCAAGAACACTAAGTATTCCTCAACAAAGACAACATTAACTCCAAGTAACAGAGATATGACCTATATCACAATGATCCTAGAGGATCAATGGCTGAAAAGTTGATTCAAGGCTCACCCTGCAACTATAAATGCTAATGCTAGTGTAAATAGGTTGAGAATGACCAACCTTGGGCCAAAGGTAGGTAGAGAAGCAAAGAAAAAAGGTGAAAGCAAGGCAGCTACAAAGAGGCAGAAATAGAAAGAGCTTTGTTATCCTAAATTTTTAACTCGTTTCAAAATTTGGGTAACCAATCAAAATTTTCTTAAAACTTGAGATTTTTCTTCTCTAAGGCACGCATTATGAGGTGCAAAGAGTGGCAAATCTCTGTTTTAGGTTGATTAACCTTTGGGCTACTCTTTTTCCCCTTTTCGTTTCCGTTTTCGTCAATTTCTGAGTTGTTTTTAGTGTCTTTTTGACCAATTTCGGGTTTTTGGAGCAACTCAGCAAATAGGGAAATTTAGACTTAAAGGCAAAATTGCTTAAGTTCCTAAAAATCCCGAAATTGCTTAAGTTATTGAAAAACCCGAATTTGTTAAGTCTTTATATTTTTGACAAAAAGCAAAATTGTTATTTGGCTTTGAAAACCCGAATTTATTTAAAATCTTCATATTTGACAAAAGTTAAAATTGCTTTTTGGTCTAAAAGTCCGACTTCATTCAAACATATGTAAAAGCTTCAAAAAAAGCCCGATTTTGTCATAATAAGAATTGCGTTGGCTCCTTAAAAACCCGATTCATGTTTTTGATAACATTTTATATTGCTAAAGGCTTTGAAAAACCCGATGCTATTCAGATTCAAGCTAAGTTGAATCCTTCTTTGCTTTTACTTCCCCATTTCATGGAGATTTTGTCGACCATAATGCTTGAAGTTCGGACTTTTGTCTGTAAATAGCCATCGCCCCTTTTCATTTCTGAACGCGCCTAGGGTTTTGTCTCCGTAATTTTCATATACAACTCATCTCCAGGTATGTTATGCGTTTTTCTGTTATCTTTTACGTCTTTTTCATTTATATGCATTTTGTTTTAGATTTAAAACGTCATTGATTTAAAATGCGTTTTCTTGTCATTGTTTATCTTTATGTAATATGTTTTCATTGTTATTTCCCTCGTCTTCTTTTAAACGCGTTGTTTGGGTCATTATCTATTATCATGTGCCCTCCGTTTTCTTTCATTTTCTGTTCGCTTTTATGTAAAACGCGTTTTCATTTAATATATTTTTCATATTCCGCGTATCATGCATCCTTCATTTTCCCTCGTTTTCAGTCCGCCTTCATAATAAAAACGCGTTTTTATCATATGTCTTTCATCCCACATACCCTTCTTCTTTTTTTCATCTCATTCAAATCCGCCCTCTACTTTCCTTCATTCCAATTCGCCTTTTATATCCTTCATACTTCCATCTCATATACTCCATACATAATGCATTTTTCACTTTTAAATACCCTATAATAAGAACGTGTTTTTCACTTTACCATTCCAGCAATAAACAATTCATTCCGTTTTCATTTATCCATCTTCCATGCTCATTTCCTACATTTTTATTCATCCACTTCAAATATCCATTATCATTTTCCACAAATAATCCACTTTGTGTTACCATTTGAGTTTTTAACTCAAAATTATAATTTCGGGATTTGTAGCTGAAATAACAATTTTCAAAATTGCAAAATTGAAAAATTGTTAAACTTCCAAAAAATCCCGACTGCCTTTGTAGAAATTGTCAAATCTCTTTAAAACCCCGAAATTGCAAAAAGCAGAAATTGCTAAAGTGTCAAAAAGTCCCGAAATTGTTGAAGTCATTTGAAAACCCGAATTGCCTTAAAAAGCACAAAAGTTGACCTTTTTGGATGAAATTCCAAATCCAAGCCAAAGATCTCTTTGTCTTGCTGTTTCAAGAAGAGACATGCTATTTTTGACTGCCACCATTCCATTTTAATTCCCAAATCATCTTCATTTGCCTTCCATCTTTCTTCCAAAGTCCATTTCATTGTTCTAGGGTTTGAGTTTCGCCATGTCCACTCACGTTGATGCTGATGATGTTCTGACCTTATGGGGTTTTCACCGCAGTCTTGCAGATTCCTGTTCAATGACGGATGAACCAACTTCTCCAGCAGGCAAAAAGATGAAATATAAGTTTGATAAATATCAGAATGAGATTTCTCCATCTCACGTCGTTTCAAATATCGACGAGATCAAAGACACAGAAATCGGGCATGTTGATATGTCTGAATTTCTTGGCAGAGCTGAGAAATCTACTTCTTCTGATATGCAAAAATTGCTGAGGAGTCATATTCATCTGGTGTCTTCTTTTCCTGTTGCTGCCCTAGAACCAGAATTCGTCCTTGCATGTGCAGCACGCTTTGATAGAGAATCTAGAACAATCAAGGATGATGATGGTAATGTAGTTATCAGACTTGATGCTGAAACAATCAACAGAGTTTTCAGAGTTCCTGATGCAACTACATATTCAGAGATCTCATTGAAGAGTGCTCACAGACATTTTGAGCAGAAAAAGAGTGATTGTATTAGACATATCAATTCTAAGTGGCTTCTCAAATCACGACCTTGTGTCACCCGTATACCCAAGTTGTATCGGTCTGATTTCATAGAGGAAATTAATGATATGATCACTCTTCTTAGTAGAATAGCAGGGTTGAAGGTTTCTAATGTGTTTGAAAACTGGATGCATAAGTTCATGGTAGTTATTAAAAAAGCACATCATCCGATATTCTGGGGAGAAATAATCAGTGACAGTTTGTGTGAACAGCTTGCACAAGTCCCTACCACTCTTACCTTCTATATGAACTCATACTTGGTTTATATAGCAGCTTCGTTGAGACATTTTCCAGGCCTATCTCCTGAAGGTGACAGATCGTTGGTGCCTGTATGGAAATATTATGATCAGCTGACTTTTATTCCAAGTTGAGCGCATTATAGAAGGGTTCAAGATGCCTTCTTTGGTTATTTTATGTGTTTGTTTGACAAAGAATTAGCAAATAACAGGGTATCTGAGGCAGCTTGGAATAAAGTTAATCAGTATGGCTGCTTGTTTCTTCAATTTCCTACCTTCACTTATATGAGAGTTGGATGCTTTGAAGACCAACCTTATATGCTTCCAAGATATTCGACTGATAAGATCATTCTGATGGAGCTGGGAAGACAGTTGATGGCAGTTCATTCACGTCAAGCTACGCAACATAAGTCTGGAATTGGTATTTCTTCACATAATCCATTGGTAATCGGCAGGTATTCTCTGACAACTTCTTCAAGAGCCAAAGCAATGGAGACTGAACTTCAGGAGATAACATTGAAGAGATTCCAAGCTAGAGTGGATTTTGATTACAGAAGGATGAAAGATAAAATAAAAAGAGCCTTCACTCATGTTCACCGCATTGAAGACATTTGGGCAGACCTTCGGACAGAAAAGGATATATACAAAATGGATTACTGCAGGCTAACTTTGGAGCAAATTATTGATCTAAATCTGACTTTAATTCCAGAGGGAGTAATTGATGATAGGCAGATTTTGGATCCTGAATACGAAGAACAAGGAGTTGCTAATGCCCCTATTCCTGCAATTCAGTGGTCTCAAAAGGAATCCGTCTCTATCTTTGATAGATTTCAATCAGTCTTGGCGAACACCAACTCTTGGCTCAAAAGCATAGGCGTCAAGACTATCAAAATCAAAGTTAGAGCTGAAGATGATCCAGCTGGTCCTAGGGGATTAAAATCAGAAATCAGAGAACAATCAAAAGAAGGAGCTTCCTCTTCAAGTACCAAAATTAAGCTGAAGGTAAGCAGAGCTGCAGAACAACCATTGGAAAGGGAAACATCAAAGGGAAAAGAAGCCAATGAAATGCAGATTCAAGTTTTGGATCAGCAAGAAGAAGACGAGGTTCTTGAGACCTCTACTATTCTAAGTGAGATAACTCCTCACATTGAAGCTCCAATACCAGAATCAGTCATATCTCCTATGTCCCCTATCGACAGTGATGTTGATTCCTTCTCCATCGTTTTCGTTCCTTCTATTCCACCACAAGAGACTTGTCATCAACCTTCATCAGTAATGAATACTCCCATAAGAAGCTTGCCCGATAACTTCAAGAGTATTTTTGACATAAATCCAATCTTTCCAGCCATGTCAGAAATAACTTTTCCAGAAATAGATACATCTGTAACAAGTTTTGATTCCTTCATGGCCAATCCTAGTTGTAGTTTGTCTTCTAAACAAAACATTGTTGCTGTACAAACCGAGGCACCTTCTATAATTTCTGTTGTATCACAAACTGAGGCTATTTCTACAGAGACTACAGTTGCTATTTCAGATGTGACAACTTTGGATCTTCCTCCATGGTTGAATTCAATTGCTCCCAAAAGAAAGAAACAAGCAGTGTCTCCTGATATTTTTGATTTTCAAAAATGGAAGAAATCAAAACCGATGGTTGCAAAGAAAGCTAAAACAGTCTCACAAGTTTTTGTTCACAGCAATAGAATGAAATATGCTAAGATTGCAGAACCTCTTGTTGACAAACCACATGAAGAAATGCAGGTATCTGATTACAGGTTCACAAGAGTGGAATTGGGCAAGCAAACTCATGCCAATATGATGCAGGATGCTCAAAGTTCAGTGACGATTTTGACACAAAGCTATAATGAGCTTTTAGCTAAAAAGGAAAAGCTCAAAGAAGACAATGCTCAGCTGGTTTCAGTCATTCAAAGGATTACAGGATCATCAGAGGCAGTTGATTCTCTATCTACAACTCCTCCTAATGAATCAGTTAGGCAATTAGAAAGAATTGCACAAAAGGCCAAGGCAGTTGATTCATGGATAGCTCAGCTGATTGATCAAAGTATTCCAATGATTGAGAAGACCTTGCAAGTTCTCAAAAATGTCAGAATAGCAAAGATAAAGCTAAATCAGACTTTGGAAGCCTTCAAGCAGAGTTTGGAATCGCTTGAGAAAGATTTAAAAATCT
This sequence comes from Sequoia sempervirens, assembly GCA_007258455.2. Taxonomy (NCBI): domain Eukaryota; kingdom Viridiplantae; phylum Streptophyta; class Pinopsida; order Cupressales; family Cupressaceae; genus Sequoia; species Sequoia sempervirens. The sequence continues at coordinate 16,775 of VDFB02061089.1, forward strand.
GGCATGAGATTGATCAAGTCAAGTTACAAATTCTATGCAACAACTCGATCTTACTAAATAGAGAGAAGTACATAGAATTTGAGGAACTTATGACAAATAGATCATTGGTCATTCAAGATCTTATTAAAGATATCCAGGCCACTTTAGAAATGAATGATGAAGTTCAGCAGGATATTCTTTCAAGTTTTGAGAAGATCTCTTGTACAGTTTTAAATCAAGAAGATGAATTACTTGCAACTGATTCAGTTATTTCCGAAATGGCAGCCAATCTTCGTCAACAAATGGAATCAGAGCAGTTTTCTATGGTTTCAATTCAAAAGCTTGTCAATCATCAGACAATCCTTGAGAAAATGCAAATTACTTATGAGGAGCATAGACTAGCAACAATCAGATACTTTGATGTAATCTTGAAGACAGTTGCAGTGGCCAAGAACACGTTGGGTCCAGATCCAAATGAGTTGCAGACCGTCATCAGAAAATTCTTATCTTTCAAAGATAGGAATGAAACAGATTAAAAGTTTAGGTTGTTTTATGTAATTTTACTTTCGACAAAATATATGTAAAAACAAATTTTTGCAATTGCAAGTGTTCTTTCCTTGCAATTTTCGAAAATGTAATTACATGTAAAATCTTACAAGACAAATCACAATTTGGATTGTGATTTTGAATAATTCAATCGCAATTAGTTATTGGTTGAGATATTTTCTCAAGTTTGTTGAGATCCTCCCACCTTTTTCTCCAGACCTTCCTCCTATAAATACTTGAGGGGTCTATTGTATTTTTTTATCTTTTTAGCAAGCAAGAAAACTCTGCAGAATTTTGTACTCATAAAGTCTTTGAGCTTTATAGTGGAATATTGTGAATTTTCAAGTAATATCAAGAAGCTGGAATTTCAGACTTTGAGCTGAATTCTCATTTTGCATCCTTAATGTTCTTATGTCATTTTGGGGCATCATTTTGTGATTACTTGAGAGTTGTAGAAGATTGCTAGAGAGAGATTCGATTTAAATATCTGCAGACTTTGTGCTGTAAATGTGAAGATTGAATTCATAGTTAGTATTAGAAATAGAGAAGAATTATAAGTCTTTGTGCTCATAGTATTTCTCATTTAGAGTAGTTAAAAGATACATTGTAATTACAGTCTTTGAGCTGTTTTATATTGTACTTTTTCATCAAGTAATCGTTCTGAAAAAGGTTGATAGGATTTCATTCTTCAAGACTTTGTACTTATTGAATTGTTTTCCCGTCCCGGAGGAAGTAACGGAAGTCTTTGTGCTTTCAGGAAACTTTATTTCCTCTCTCTTAATTTCACTGCATAGCTGTTGTAATAAGTTTTAGTAACATTTACTGTTTCTTTTCTGTGAAGAGAGAAGAACGTAATCTTTCCTGAAACAAGAGGAACGATTGTTGTCCTACCCATATCCATTTTATTTTGTTAAAAGGGGGAGCCTTCCCTTAATTAGAAGAGTTCAAACTCACGTGCTGTGGTTGAAATCACCATTTTGTATACTTTCACAAGAATACAAAATTTCCAACCAACAAGCTTCAAGCAAGGATACATAAAATACTGTGCAGTAGAGGAAAACTGTCTTAAAAATGAGGCAAGCTAAGGGTGAACCAGCATAAAGAAGACTCCCATTGTAAAGGTAGGTGATAAGTCCCCCTACACTTTCATTTGGGATGTGAGCATTGAGGTTCCAAACCTCCCAAAATGACCACAAACCTTGCATGTTTATAGACAAACCCTTCTACCTCAATACATTTCATTCCTTTATTTTAGTTGACCCCTAACACCTAAATGGTTCCATAGGTTGATTCAAAATCAAAAAGCCAGGAAAACCTATTGCTTGTGTGGAGTTTGGCTAGATGATAGGTCCCCTACTGATGGGTTCAATGGTAAATTCACTTGTAATAGCCTTGTTGCCTGGGTTGCAAGTGGTGGTTCCTCCCCAGGGAGGCAAGTGTGTGAAAGAGGATAAGGCACAAGCTAAAGTTGAAAACCAGGTCAGCTGGGTGACAGTAACTCAAACTGAATGGATTATTTTTTTTGGTATGTTAATATATGTCCATTTAGTCTTGGACCCTCTTCTCTCAAAATTCGGAAAAAAATCTTCAGTGAAGAGAAAAATTGAAACATATTTTTGCCTTTGCCCATTGAATATCAAATTTGTGATCATAACTGTACTTGTGTTTTCAAATGCTACATAGACATAGTCAGAGAAACAAATGATACTAGAATACCACTGAATAGGAAATACTCGAATACCACTGAATAGGAATCTCACAACGAATAATATGAGTAAAACAATGTTTGCATGTTGAAATTGGATAATGCATAAAGAAAAAAAAACTCTAAAGCCTTTTAACAATCATAACCAGCTTTTTTAAAACGAGAAATGATTGTATACATGCATATTTTCCATTTGTTGTCCCTTGATGTTTCTAAGCAGTTATGGAGCAAATACATTATAAAGGACCATTAAAATACCTGCTATAATAGATGTAATTATGTCTGAATCATTACATGATACTACATTTTGTACATACATTCCCTGAAGAATGGATCCAACTAACCGTTCAGCCACAGACCCCTTGCACCAACAAACATCAAAATCCTGTTGGTGGAATAAGGCATAATAGTATAAAGTTCCTAAAGATATTGCAGTTGTCAAAAAGAAAAGAAACCTGTGCCTGATTGTAATGCACACTGAAAAGCAATGAAACAAGAGATGTAAACTACCGTTTGCAACCCTTCCCTCAAGTGTGTTGGTAACTTCCAACATCTTTTTGACATACCTGAAAGATTTTCTGGAGAAGCAAATAAAGTAACCAGAAGGAATGGTTCCAAGAACTCAGTATAAAGTTGAGCTAAGATGCCTCCCTTGCAAAAAAGTTGTCTTGCAATCATCAAGTCATATGACATGTAAGCTTTCTCATCGTAGATACCATATTAGGAATGCTTCAATCATCAACATGACATTCAGCAATGTAAATGATTTTAATATCAACTCTTTTATGCATCTTATTAGATAATGTGATATAAGATAATAACTTCCTGAACAAACTTTGAAAACTTGGCAATTGATCTTTGGAATAAAAGATTTTAAAAACATTAAAAACATCTAAAAACCAAAGAAAACTCATATTATATTTTCCAACATCTGCACAATGCAAAATAACTAAAACAACTTACCAAATCATATTCTACGAGTGCTTTGACTAGAGGCAAAGCTCATAGATGGTCCAACAATGGAAGAGACCTGGTTAACAATCAAAATCATATGAGGCAATGGCATACACTCTATTTAAACAAAAGAAGACACTCTATTTATAGTTAAAGCAAAGTAAGTGAAGAGTAAAAACAAATTTAGCATCAACATTTACATTCAAGTACTACAGAAAGAAAGCATTGATAGCTTAGCATCTATGTTACAAGAATTCCTAAGCATGTTCCCATTTTGATACCATAACATTTTGGCTAATTTTCCTGGTCCTAATCCTCTTAGGGTCAGTTTGGGAAACAGCCAAAATGTTAAGCTATCCCCAAAATATCACATGCATTTTCAGGTAGTTATGAAACTAACTACCAATTTTGGGGATCCACATAGATTAAGCTTCAAACAAAAACTCACCAAGAAAAGAATAAACTTATCCTAATTAATCTAGCCCTAACCTACAGCCTCAACCTAGCCTACACCTTTCTAATGCCTAAAACCATAGTGACATCACACTTGAAAAACCCACAATTAATCACAACCCACGATTTTATATATATGTATGACTCATTTTACACTTAGAAAAAAAAAGCACAGAGCAAAGGAAAACTGAACATTTTTGGTATAGGGTTAAGGTATTCTAAAATTTATTTGTTTTACTTTGAATAGATTTCTTTTAGAAGTAAAATTTTAAACCACAATGAGTTTTTAAATTTATCCCTTAATGAGGGTTTAGGTAAGAAAAACATAGGAATATGCCTAAAATAGTAAGCCATCATAGAACGACATTGTCTTAGGGCCAGCAGTATGCTTTTTACAAACTCTCTTAGGTGAAACTAATAGTACAGAAAAACATCTAGACAGGGCCAAATAGTTAAACAAAGTATTTGTAGAATTTGAAAGTGCAATAATGTCCAGAATCCAGATATTGTACCTGAAATATGGTGATGTGTAAACAAGAGATCCTATAGGTGTTGGAAGTCCAGGCAGTTCATTAAAGACTGGGGCTTTGACTTGAATCCCAGAAGCATTGTAGAAAGAACTTCTTGTCCAGTTGGTGAATGGCCAAGGGCCCAAGACTACAACACAGAAAGTTATAAGTATTGAAACTTAAAATTACTTTTTTATCAAAAGACACATGGGATGAAACAGATTTTAGGGATTTTATTCCTCATTTTTTATTGTCCTAAAGCATCCTGGATTTGAGATAAATTTTAGAGAATTTGAAACGCACAACAATAATGAACCCCAAATACTTACAATTCCAAGATCTTTAATTAGACAAAATATATGGCGATACTGCCACCTACAATAAGTGTTGGGAAAACAGATACTTATGATGCAAGGATTTTGATCATAGGAATAATAACATTTTAGACAAATATTTCAATATTTAGATAAAGCTTTGATATACATAACCAAATAATTTAAGCACTAACAAAGTAAAAAGTCAGCTATAAACTTAACACAAAAATCAAACTCTGGATGTTGTGGCATTGTCAAGCTGATCCTTGTGATGAACCAAACCATTCACAGAAATTAAGAAAGAACTATTGTGGCAAGTAATTGATCCACATATAGAATTAATATAATGTGATTAGCAAAGTATTTGAGATAGGCGAAATACATTGAACAACTTTTCCGTGCAGCTTGAGCTAGACATTCTCTTAATACTTATCAACAGCTCCAAAGTGGAAGGAAAAAAAGACAAATCAATGTTCATAAATGAGTGCAAGTCGACCTAAAGAATGAACCTCAAATTATACTAACAATCTAACAATGAAGAATTTTAAACTAAGCTGACCTAATGAAAATCACCACAAGATGATCTCAAAGGAAACATATTGTAATGTCCCCTTTTCAAGCTTGACATTTTCAGTGACCGTTAGCCTTTCCTTGGGAACCCGGAGGCTAGTCGGAAGTTAAAATTAGGGTTTCCTAATTTTGAGGAGGTCATTGCTCGGAGATGAAGTTTTTAATGGCGGATTCCTTCTGGGTTTTCAGAGGACTTCGCAGTGGTATGCTCGTCTCAGCCATTCAGAGTACTTTTTGGAATTTACTATTTTTAGTAAATTCTATTTTTGGCAGCTTCCCAGTGAGCTCAGGTTGGTTGACTTCCGGTTCCAGTTTGATCAGTTGACTTCATCAGTATTTGCTTCAGGGCCTTTGCGAAAGGCTAAGTTAAGTCATTAAATTAAAAAGTCACGTTTTAATTATTATAATTAAACGTTGACCCTTGGCTTAGATTTAATGACTTTATGTTGTGTTTAAAAGGTGGGTCCTTGAGGGTGGCGCCCTCATTGAGAAATAATTTAATATTTGCCTAAGTCTGAACAAGGTTTGAGGGGCGCATATGCCAAAGATGATATTTAATTAAAATATCAATTATTAAAGCCTTGAAGAGAAAGCACGCCTTCTTGAGAAGATGAAAGTTTTGACCTAAAAGCTGTTTCTAGGGTTTCGTGAAGTCAAGCAGAAATTATAAAAAGGGAGTCTTGTGCATCATTTTGGCTATCTTGGAAAATACACCGTTATGCTGCCGGATTGATTCTGGATTGCTTCGAGGGATGAAGACCTCCTAGTCTGGGCATCGTTTCATGTTTGCAAGACAACATCTAGCGGTGATTTATTGTACTGTGAGTTGCATTTGAGTTCGTGCATTATAAGCATCATTGTAATCATTTGGTTTTCTGTTTTTCTGCATATTAGAGATTTCCTAAGTTGCATTTTTCATACAGCAGATTGCATGTTTTACTCATAGCTTGAAAAGAACAAAAAAAATAGTTCTGGGTACTTTCCATATCTCTTTGTTAGGCCTAGGCGCTTCATTGTCTTAAGTTGCAGATTTTATTTTGGAAGCATCAATTTTTAAAGGGAAGTCGAATTTCTCAGCAGGCCGTACCATTGTACTTGCTTTGAAATTCGTGCATTATTCATTAAGAGCATTTTGAGTTGGTTTCATGTTATAATTTTGAGCGCCATATTGTTAGGATTGATGTGTAACAGAGATCTCGTCATTTGAGCAAGTCATTAGGGTTTTGTGAACATTTGAGTAGATCTATATATTGCTGTCATATTATTGTTTTGGGCAGATTTGTAACAGAAACAGAAACACATTCTCTTGACCTCCAAAAACAATTGGGGTTAATCATTTCTAATCTTGATAAAAGTGCTTCTCTGTGGTGTAATGCTGATCCTTTAAATTCAAGAGATATTGGCAGGCAAAATTCTTCTTATTTTGTACAAACTGACAGTAGTACTGGCAGTCTACTTTCTTATTCGCATCTGGTTGTAATCCTCAGTTTTAAATAAGTTATTGTAATTGTTAGATCTCCGCCCTATGGTCGCTACTGTCCATTCTGGACGAGCAAGCACATTCTGGGTGTCGAGTAGTTGCATTTCTCAGTATTTCTCTTTCAGCATTTGCTTTGAATTCACTCCGTCATATGGTCGCCCCTCACTCCGCTTTGGATTGGGTAGCACATACTTGACGTCGAGTTCTTTCTGCAACTAGACTAGAAGACCCTCTGACCAATGCTCATCCTCAGCGGTGCCATTCTGGTTAGAGTTGTTTCTTATGCGTTTTGGTTTTCTCATCTAACCTTAACGGGTGCACTGTCGTAATTTGTTAATTGTAAAAATCAAAAAAATTGGCTCGGAATATTTCACATATGGTCAAAAATTATGTTCACAACATAAGGATTTGACAAATAAGAACAACACAATTTCCCCTCCTATGCATTATAAATTCTAAAACAATTGTTGATTATAGTCCAAATAATATACCTTCCATCATGTTTGGAATATGAACTGTCTATGCATTTAATTGCACTACATTCTTATGGTGTAATGGGGCACCTTGCAAACAAAGTTTTTCAGAAATGGAATGTTTTATCACTATACATGCATATTATTACAACAAAAAAATTTCTTCCCTTTTTACATAAAAGCAAAGAAAATTGTTGCATACCTTCATAAGCATGTTATTATTGTACCTTCCAAATAGGGATAAGGAAAATGATTGTCATCAAACCTCTTATAGTGGTCAACTGCCATGGCCATATTTGTTTACTTTTTAGAAGACATACGCACACTTAGATATATGTGTGAGTGTGTGTGGATGTGTCCTAATTTCTTAAATTCTAAAAAATTAAACAAGCATTCACATGGGGTTACAACAACAAAAATATAAGCTTTCCCTTAAGATCTTCCTTGTAGGCAAGTACTATCAACTCATCCCAATCTAACAAATTCAATTTTTTTCTTGAACAATATTAAACAAAGTATAATCAATTTGGTTGTTTTCTAGTGCTTGAGACAAGGTGTCTCCATTAAAAAGACACAGGCTCAACCCATGGTAGAAGTAGAGCCCTTGCAAGTGGATGATACTCACATGCATCCATGCATTCATACATACATGCATACATATGTACATGCATCCATACATAAATGCATGCATACATAAATGCATACATACCTACATACATGCATAATACATGCACAAAGAACCACATAGAAAGAAGCATGATGATATCTTTGAGCAATTCTAGATAAAAGTTATAACAGAAGAAAAGATTGACTAGCTTAAACAAATTGGAGTAAAAGAAGAAATGATAGAACCTATCTCTACTCGGATAGAAGTAGTACTAATTGGTGAAGAAGAATTTATTACTGGTCAACAATCATAGAGCAAAGATATCTTTGAAGAAGAAAGTCAATCAAAAGAATCCCTAACAGAAGATGATGAAAATTTGGAAACTTCTAACACAAACACAATCATTGCAAATATACAATCAGACGAATCCCTTGATATAAATAGGGAAGATGTTGTAGACTAAGTCCATGTCCCAAGACACTTGTGATAAACAAATGAAAATGGTTCTTTGCTAAATATTGATTAAAAAAAATATTCATATGATGCAATCATGACATGGTGTGATAATATGCAAAAAAAATTGACACTCATGCAGGATGGTCAAATGAAAAGCTCATCCACTATGCAATTAGATAATTTTAAGGAAAAATCGAAGACTGGTGGGAAAGGATACAAGAATATGGTCATAAAAACTCAGATAACAATCTAAATTATGATTATTTGGGAAAGGCGTGAAATTGCAAAATTGGGACTGAATCAGTTAAGGTTTAGATATGTTTGCTCAATTCTGTCTTGATAGAAAACATAAGGCTAAAAAGATATTAGAGGAATCTTGTATACAATGAAATCATGCAATTTAGATAAGTTCAATGAGTATGGTCTTGTCTATGAAAAATATTCCTATAGATTTAGTGATTGGGACCAACCTAGACTCAAGGAATTTCTTAACATTTTTTCCATGAAAGCTAGGAGAATGGGTTGAATTGCATGTAAAAAAGAGTGAAGGTAAAGAGATTAATAATTATACTTTTTCACAACTGAAAGAATTTTGTTCATCAGAAACTTAAAAAGAAATGCTTATTGAATGTCTTCAAAAGTAAGATGAATAAGTAGAATAGATCTTGCAATTTAAAAGCTTTTTGTAAAACAACACCTTCATCTTCTAATTGGGGATGTTCTAAAGACAGAAAAGCTATCTCCAAATGGTGCCCTACTTGCTGAAAATGTTAAGACCCAATTCTGCGTAAATTAAAAACTTTCCAATTCTCACTTTAAACATGTAAAAGCAACATCTAACAAAGATAATTCAATAAAATTTCTTCCTTTCTTTATTGATAAACACGTACAAGTTACAATATGTTTCTTTGCAAATATATATCAGAGTTAAAAGACAGTTACATACATAGCTCGTAAGCTTTTGCACAAATAGAAGTAAGAAGGTCCAGGAGTCCGTCCTTTCAAATCTTGGTACATCGGCCGCTCGCTGTGGAGGAGAAACATCACTCGGGCGCTTTTCCGCCAACCACGGACTTATAATGCGGTCCCCCGCACGATCATTTTGCAATGAACGGCCCTCCCTTCGAAGAAGAGATTGGTAGGGTATCCTTTAACGATTACCAACTGAGCATAGTGTTGTGTCCTACTCAACTAGAACCTTGCTATTTCACAATCTCGATCTAGTACTCGGATCACAATGAACTGACAGTGTAGTCTCAACTATCTCACATCTAGGTGGATGTTGTACCTTTCACTACTTTGGCCAAAGTATTCTCATTCAGTACTTCGAATGAAGGTCATCTATCATAAACACTACTCAGGGCCGATTTGACTTAAGGCTTCCTTACTCTACGCATAGGTTTGTCTTTCAATGGGTGAATCCGTCATCCCAGACATCCTACATTCATACGAACCTACTAGAAATGAAAACAGTATTCAAGAGTCTTGTACCAATTCCTCCTAAATAGGAATTCTTTATCCTAGGAGTACTTAACTTGTCTCAGTTATCCTAATAACTTAAGCTAAAAGACTTCACTTGATTCTGCCATCATCTCGATCCTAGTAGATAATAAGTATGTCTACGTATTCCCACATATAGAGATCATACACATCACGCAATACCCATTTAAAATGCAAGTAAATCCTTCCCTTTTACCTTTTTCTATTATTTCTTCTTAATGCAAGATAAATAATCTAATCCTTAAAACTCTTAACCCAAATAATCCCTTTTTCACAATTTATCATAATCATTGAATTCTTTACACATTTTCTCCTTTAATGCATTGCTTTATTCGTCGAATTGGTTCTTTCCTATTAAGCTAATTGAAAGCAATGAACACAAGACGCAAAATATAAACAACATTTTAACAAAAGTTGTATAATAGGAAGACTCTTGCCTGATTTTATAGCTCCAACACAGCTCTCCCCGAGTCTTCTTCAACAACTTCCAGATTTCCAAATTAAATGGCTATTAAGGAGAACTTTCAAAACAATCCTCACAATTTTCACTCCTCTAATTAAAGATTAATACGTCTATGGCTTCACTCCACTCAAATCTTAAAAAGAAAACTTAACACAGTAATTAAACTGGTAAAAGCTCACTGAACTTATTTCACTCAGCATACAGGAAATGCAGCAAATAGAGAATACACAGCAACTTAAATGAATTGAAATGGGAGCTCTCAAAATGTTGTGAAACTCGTTTTTAGCAAGAGGTGAGTTGAGAAGAGTGAAAGGGCGTCATTATATAGGCCCGAATTGCAACTGTTTTCCCTTTTTGAAGGCATGTAAATTGACAACAAGTGCCTAGAAACAGTCAAAAGGACATTTGGCGGATTCCTTAGCCCTAAGTCATCAATTTGCAGGTGATTCGACCTCCTTTTAAGCCAGCAAGTTTAAGACTTCTTCAGCTTCTCACATGGCGGATTGACAGCAAGGCGTTTTCAGTTTTTTTAGGGTTTTAATGAGGCAAAAGATCCGTTCCAGATGAAACGTTGATACAGCAACTCATCACGTCGCCCTTTTACTCGCCTAAAGAACAGCATTCAAACATTTATCAATGACCAGTTCTTTTCCCCGCGTTTCTGGCGCGTTTCTCATCCTGTGCGTGGCTTTTTCACGCGATTTTCATGATGTGCGCGATTTCCTTCAGGCAGTTTTCATGAGTTTTACATAATATTACGTTTTAACTTCTTTTTCAAATGTTCATTTCAAAATAATTCGACTTCTCTTTAATTTGTTATCTCCAGCAAAAGAATTCGATTTTTATGTTTAAGTTTATTATTTTCTATAGTTAATTTCGAAATGTTTTACCATTTAAATCCTTTTCCCATTTAAATCCTTAATATTTCTTATTCTATTGAATTTGAAATGGTTTTAATAACTTCTATTTAAAAAGAAATGATTTAAGGTTTTAATAATAATAATTGATTCATTCAATTATTTACTTCATAATAATTGATTTTAACTACGCAAAGAAGAAATTGTTTTCCCAAACTACTCCTGGTAATAAGTTAATTTTCCATAAATTAAGAAGTTAAAATAAAATATAATTTCATTATATATATTTTATTATATAAATATCATTATAGTTCTTTTAAATATTAAACATATAAATATTTAAATACCCAAGTATTTAATATACTTATATATTTTAATATAACTATAATAATATTATATATAATCTTTAATATATAATTACTTATATATAACTATATTTATATTTAACAAATATAAATATATATACATATACATATTTATTGCCAAATATATATTTTGCCCGTCGGTCCATGTACTTTCAATATATATATATATTTCAAGGCAAATATTATAGTAATATTATTTATCCATAGATAACAGATAGTGTATATATATCTCAGTATACTATATACATGTATATACACACCTACTTAACCTATTCGCTTAGACCCATTCACGTTATGAACATAATACTGTAAGTCTGATAAACAAACAATCATCTCTCAAGCACAAAGAAGGAAACTAGACTCCAAACCTAAGGATGACTTACCGTTGTCTCGACAAATAGACTTGGCTTACTCAATCTATAGAACGTGTGTGTATGCTCATTTTGGTAATCGTTACTGTTTACCCGACCAAGTGCCTCCCCGAATGATGTCTCTCCTCTGTCCGGAGGTACAGTCTTCATACCTGCATATCACGACATGACACCGGCAGTCATATGCTCACAACAAGGCAGTTTGCATAAAACATTATAAAAAGTTAGATTAACATTATTCCATAACTATATGCAACATTTAATCAAAACTAAATCATTTAGAAGTAACAATCAAATGAAGCCATCATTTAAACAGGACTCATTCATTTAATAACGAGATCAACCATGTTTTATTCATCATCAAGATTCAAACATTACAATCAATTGCCCTATACAATAGTAGCTATATTATCGGGATGTAACAGAAAAAATATTTCAAACAATATGCTTATAGATTGTCTTCCCCACTATAGCCAAAGGCAACACAAATTCAATGCCATAACCATTTCTAAAAAGAAGTTTGTCAAGCCTAATCCAAACCCTTGCTATATTCTCCTCAAACATTCTACCCCCCCTCAAACTTCCTTCACATGTGAAATGCTATATTCGCAAAGGTCCTTATTATGCTAGAGACTGCCCAGGCAAGAACCAAAATTTTCCTACAAAAGAAATCTTAGTCTCCTCGAGCAAAAGCATGGTGGGATGCCCTACCCATAGAACAAACCTTGCAAGAAATACAAGATCAATAATTTGAGAAAGAATGTTAAAGCAGAAGAAAAAGGAGTCATCAAAGGTTGAAGAAGAAGATGAAGATATCATCAAAACTACTCTCAAAGAAAAACTCAAATCTATCGAGTCAAAGCCTATGCTGGTAGAATACAGAGATGTCTGCAGACACGCAATGTCCAAGGAAGAAATGAAAGCAGCAAAAAAAAGATAGCAAGAAGAGCTATCAAATGTCAAGAGATAGAAAGAGAAAGCTCAAGCAATGTAAAAAAAAGGTGATTTATCTAAAAGGATTGACAATGGATACAAAGAACCTGATTGGAAAAAACAAAAGACATGAGCTCAAAAAGAGTCAATAGAAGAAGACATTGAAGAAATTCAGAAGAAGGGGAAGAAGGTTCAGTTGAACCATATGATTTGAAGAGGATAAAATGAAGTTGAAGAAGAAAAACAAAAAAATAAGCACTTTTGATCCATTAATGGCTAGTTTAGATCACATTACAAAGGATTTTGCAGATATAAAAAGATTACCCTTAGATTAGAAAGGAATTAAAATGTTAGGCAAAAGAATGTTTTCCCTTGAAAATATTTTCCTGGAAGCAAATTGGCCTACAACACCGCTAAGTTAGTATCAAGCACATAGTTTGTAAATAATTGTACATGAATTAGGATTGATTTTTATTTTCCTTAGTAGAAAACCTAAAGCTTAGATGTCTTTATAGATACATGATCTTCTAGATCTTTTGCAAAAACTAAAAGCTATACCTCTCGAGTACTAGAAAGAAGCAGAGTTAACCCCCACAAGAAACTCTAGAACAAGAGAAGCTCTCAAATTAGGAACGTATACTAAAAATGTGCAAATTCTCATAGGAGTAATTTTTGGTTGCAGATTTTAATGAGTTCAACTCCATGGATTTTGATACCCTACTAGGAAATATTTTTCTATTAAAATACCAGCCTTTTATACAAATGAGGACATGCATTTCCCTTTACCAATCTAACCAACAAATTAAGATCCCTTCATTACAACTTGTTGAACATAAGATAAGGAAAATCATTGAAACAAAAAATTCAATGAAAGAGATACAGATTCACCACAACAACCTTGCACACTATAAAGATTAGAGAAAATGTCAATGGCAAGGAGCTAATCAATGTAAAAAACAAGGCAGGTTTTGCTAGATTAGGGAAAGGTTTAAGGATGTAGCATGAAACTGTTGCAATTCTAGATAGCAGCATAGGAAGAGTGTGAAATTAATATCAGAATGCAAAGGTAAAATTCCATGTGAACCTACTTGCTTGCTAAGCCCTTTAGAAGTTGTTGAAATCAATTTTACAAACTCACCAAGACTTGCGTAGACTCAATGAGTCCCGAGGCAAGCATGTTGAAACAAGGCTTGAGGACTCGTGAGCTAAGTACTAGATGAATCTAGTTAGATTTGCTAGACTCCATGAGTCTCCATAGGAAGACTCAACCAAGTTTATGAAAATGAGGGGAAAAAAAGCATAAAAAATTGAACATGCTTAAATGTAAAAGCACCGAAGTCAAGCATTTTTGAAAGGGCTTGGAGGACTTTGGAGGATGGTTAAAAGTGATAAAATTATGAAAAATGGCAGGCACCATGATAATTTGTGTTGCCCCCAAACCTCCATAGGGGCCATTTCCCCTTGACCCCACTAGGGGCACTACTCCCAAATCCCTACTCTAGTTTTAAAATACAAAGAAATGAAAAAAAATTGGGCCATATTGGATGGAAGAGCAACATTTTTTATTTTATTTTTACTTTTTCCCAATTAAATTCCTAGTAATTAAATTGCACTTATACTTCTAGTTTGCTAAGTCAAACCCTATCCTAAGTAATACTCCTAAGGTTATAGCAACATTTGCAAACTCATTTGAGATACAAGTGCATGACTCCACATAGAGCTAGTCATGTTTAGCTAAGGGATACAAACTCCTTTCTTCCATAGCTCATGACTCCGTATTGTGATTTTTTGTAATGTCCCCTTCTTGACCCTACCCAGCTTTGTTGACTATTAGCCTATTCCATAGGTTCCCATAGGCTAATTGGGTTGTTAAGGGAGCTCCACAGTTCTTGGAGTGGTGTAGCTGGGCATAATTCTAGTTTTATTTGTGGCATTGAGCTTAGTTGTCAATATGATTTATGATGACTCTTTCAAAAGCATTCTAAGACATATGGTCCATGCTCCACATTTCTTGGAGCCCATTGCTATTTTTAGAAAATCTCAATTTGGGCACCAATTTTGTCTCTTGGTGACAATTACACCTTGGCACATTCAATTTCAATATCTAATGCTCTGATAGGACTTTCCACAAGTCGGGTGGATGATTTTAAACAAATGCTTAAGTTGTAATATTTTTTGTAAAGTTATACTTAAGTATTTATTTAAATATCAAAAAGTGACTCACTTTATGAGTATGAGCGGCCAAGGGGAAATATTTTAAAAGTGATATTAATCAAAGTTATTAGATTTCCACAATCCATAAGAGTATGAATAGTTGTTTCTGGATTCGATTGTGTAAGCTTTTTTGAATCAACGTTTCGAATCACACTCCGTGATCCATCATCAGGATAGAGAGCTCAAGGATATTAATTTATCCCAATTATGGATTAAAAAAGGTTACATAAGGGATTTAATAAAAAATACTATTTTATTTTCCAAAGAGGTGCGTTGGGTTAAATAAAGTAACTTTTTGGAGCTCATTTGCATTATGCAAGTATTTTATTATTTTTGCTATGTTGTTGGATTTCCTCCAAGAACTTCGTGATGATGAAAACCCTCACAAAGAATATCATCCACGGTGCTGAAAGATCTTCCCTAGTTGATGGTTGATAGATTCATCCTGAGTCTATGCAGGTAAGATTGCAAATTATGAAATTTGTGAAGTCTTGTTCCAAGACAAATTTTGAAGTTTGAAACTATGAAGAAACTCTAGGAAAGGTATGTCGGGCCATATGAAGAAGAATGAATATATCTACTAGGCATTGAACCTTCATGGAATTTGGGCGACTAATACTCTATTTGTTGGACGCTACCTTGAAATGGAAGCATGATGATCATAGCATATTAGGGATGATGGGTTTCCTTAACTGGTCAAGTTCTTTTGTGGTATAAGTTTATTCTTTCTGAGGCGTAGGGTACTCCTAACCAAATCGCCATCCTTTTGGCTGCAAGTCATAACATTTGGGAGGCGTGAAAGTGATTGTCATTGTTGAGGGTGGGCGTGATTGTTGTACTAAGGAATGGAATCCTTTTCTAGTCGATTCCATCCTATATTGTCAAACGTGACACCTTTCCTGAAACTGGAACTATATCAGCACGACTGGAAGGTCAATTCTCTGGTTCCATTGATCCTACTAAGGGTTTTAAGTTGTGCACCAAACAGGGGGCCATGGACTATTTTGGGAGTTACAGTAGCAGCATCAAAGCAAGGCGTTGGAACTGGGAATTTCCATGAAGCTAGCCGCCATTAATATCAAGATTGCTATAGATAGATTGGACTGAAGTTCAGAATACAGAATTATCCCCTTTCATTTTCACTATCAACTGAAGTTTCCATGCTGCTGTTAATAAATATTCTCCAGCCTATCCTTCCTGCACTATCATTCTTCGTGGTGGTGAAACTCCCTTAGTCTTGGAGCAATTATAGAGGTCAGAAATTATATTGCATCTTATATCTCTGTGTAACTGAGTTATTGCAGCTTATATGTGAATTCATATTCAATGAACAGTCATATGTTTGATGTAATGTTCTGCAGAAATGTTATGCCATTAAGTTCTAAATGATTGAAAATTTCAATTGACACATTAAAACAAGCCACTAACACATAAACAAACTCAAAAATACAACACAGTCAATTATTGCAAAGTGTTTGACATTGAAATGTCAATACACTAAATCAGAAAAAAATTGAAGGGAAAATAAACCAGGGATCTTGTAATGTTCTGCAGAAATGTTATGCCATTAAGTTCTAAATGATTGAAAATTTCAATTGACACATTAAAACAAGCCACTAACACATAAACAAACTCAAAAATACAACACAGTCAATTATTGCAAAGTGTTTGACATTGAAATGTCAATACACTAAATCAGAAAAAAATTGAAGGGAAAATAAACCAGGGATCTTGTATTTTTGTTTTTGATGCCATGGATAGCATAATCCATGAGTTATGTACACCTTAAACACCTGATAATATTTATATATCTAAAAATGTTGTTTACTTCAGCTAAAATTCGCTTTTATACTCATGTGATCAATGTGTACTTGTGTATGTGATCAAAGTAGCTTCTATTTAATTAGTTTATTGTGTCTTTAAATTTCATTTATTGAAGGGCACATGATACAAGTTTAAATCCTTAAAAATCTCTATATTTCATGGTTTTTTCAATTTGCCAAGTTTAGGCAACGAGTTTGAGTCCGGGTCAAAAATTAGCATGCCAAGTCTACACCAAGTTCAAGTCTTGTAACTATGGCTGAAATGGATTAGCATTTAAGAGAACTATTGGATGGAGGATTTGTAAGGCCTACTAAAAAGTAGATTTTTATTTCCCACCTTTTTAGTCAATAATAAAGTAGAGCAAGCAGAGGAAATAAAAGATTTGTTATTAATTATAAGCCATTGAATTACATCATCCGTCCATTCAATTCCAATCTCATCAAAATAGAATCACAACGCTAGATATTCATATAATCTAAGTTTGACTGCAACTCTGTTTTTTTGCAAATAAAGATAAAAGAGAAAGAGATGTACAAAATAGCTTTTTCTGTACCACAAGGTCTCTTTGAGTGGAGCGTCATGCATATTATATTAGTTTGAGTAGAACCCCAGCCTACTTTCAAAGAAGGATGGGTAATGCCTTAAAAACATTTAAAGGAATTTTGTGATGTATATATTGATGATATATTAATATTCTCTAACTCTATTCAAGATCAATTACAGCACCTTGAGCAGACTTTAGCAACCATCATAGAAAATGGAATTTGTCTGTAAAAAAAAAGATGGTAGGTCTACATCTTGACAAGGGCAAGGTAAGGCTCCAACAGCACATTTCAACAAGGATTCATGAATTCCCAGATATTCTTAAAATTAAAAAAGAATTAGAAAGATTTCCTTGATATGTCACCATTCTTTGAAGATCTGGCCAGAGCAAAAAAACACTTGTAGAGACAAAGAAAAATTGCCGAACCTAGGATGAAACGTCAACATAGGCAATAAAGAACATTCAGCACAAATGTTCTCAGCTCCCAACATTGCAAATGCCACAAGAAGGTATTCCTCTAATTCTCAGTACTGATGCTTCGAACGATACATGGTCTGCAGTATTAAGCTAAGAATATTCAAGTGGGAAAAGTGAAATATATGGCTATAAATCGGGCATCTTTTCACAAAGTGAAAAAGAATTATCACATATATGAAAAAGAAATTCTTACCACTTAAAAAGGAAGTGAAAAATTCAAAATATTTGTTGAGCCTGAACATTTTGCAATCAGAACAGACAACCAAGCAATGAGGAATTAATTGAAGCAAAAACCAGATAAGAATTTAGCCCAAGGAAGAACTGCCAGATGATATTTTAAGTTCTCAATTTATGACTTTGATATAAAATGGGTTAAAGGAGAAAATAATTCCCTCGCAGATGCTTTAACCAGAGATTTCAAGACTGCAGCAGTTGTCACAATAGATCCTCATTTGCCAATTGAGATTTTAGATATTTTGCTAAACAGTTGATATGCTCACAAGTAGCTCAAAATGCTCAAAGATCTGGTAAGCGATAGTTGGGATTGCAATATAGAAAAGAATGATTTCTATATTATGGATGCTCTGGACTTGCTAGAAGCACAAATCAATATTGATCTTCGGAATTCTTTCTCATTTGATATTGTGGTCAGACAATTACTATCAGATTGGCGATGCAGATGCGTGTGAAGCTATTTCAGATCAAGAAATGACTGATTTCTTTAATTCTAGTAAGCCAGGATTTTCTTTAAAGATTGTTAATAACTGATTATCTTTTAGATCCAAAATATTACAATCTGACAGAATAGAATTCTACCCAGTTAATAGGATTGGGAGGCACGAGTAATGATCAAAGATTTCCGTGTCATCATTAGACTTGCAAAAACTACACGAGGATTTGAGTGGGAACAAATTTGGCAAGAGCATTCCATCACAATTCAATTCGATATTCCTAAACTGTAATAGCTATGAGAGAATTTTCCAATTGCAAATTACTCTGCAGCCCATCTCCATTTCAGAATGTATATATGCTTCAGAATTACTCTATACATCATACCCAATTCGATTTAATGTTTCTGAAGAATAGTTAAGATGGTTGTGTAACCTACCAGAATCCTTTGATGCCAGCCTTAACTGACTTTCCTTGAGCAGACCTAAAGCCTGTGCTGAGACCTCCAGGAGAAAGTGTGTGCAGCGCCAAATCCAGCCCATCCGCCTCCCACAACTACAGCTCTCAATTTTTTGCCAATCTTTTTGCCACCATCAATCCTCCACAAGCCATTCTATACCTGCTTGCTAAATTTGGAGGACACTCATACGATGCAGATTAAGTCGTTCTAGTTGCCAATGACTTCATGAAGAGATTTGATTTGAAATCATCGATTCTGTTTATGTCCGTTGCTTTTTTAAATTCAAATTTATGTCCATTGGCTTTGTTGGGGAGAGGGACCCCGCGGCCTATAGATGTTAAAGAATTGATCGTGTGGACTCTAATTGTTGTAAGAGTTTATTTTAAAAAATTATAATAAAATTTATTTTGTTGGTTGATTTTTTATAATTTTTAGTACAAGGTATTGTAGAAAGATTTTTAATATATTTGGTAGTAAAATGTTTATTAAAAATAATATATTTGAAGACAAATTAAAGATACATTCAGTTTTGTAAAAATATTAATGAGATAAATTCTATTAGTTTTATGTTACATGTGTGAAATGATATTTGTCTAATTATAATATGGATGTGAACAATATTCATATTAATTGTGAGTAATACATATCCTCCTATTAATAGTTGCATAAATTTTATATAACAATTTTTAACCCTTCCAAAATAGTATTATAAGTTAACTGTCCCATCAAAAAAGATATTGTACTAGATATCAATCAATCATGCTATAACAATTTGTAGTATCCATTATATATGCTTATACTTTTAGAGAAGCAATATAGGGTACATGTTTTTGTAGAGAAGCTTATCCATTATATAAGCTTATATGTTTGGTGTTTTTATACAAAAGTTCATCCAATTTCTATACAAAAAAATATATATTTATATACCAATGATATTTTTATACATAACTCCATTCGTTTTATATATGTGTGTAAGTAAATAAATAAATATGCATATATTATAATGTTGTCATATTGAAGCTCATCCATATATATAAAGCATTATATATTCACACTCACACATACACAAGCATTATGTTTTAAATAAGCTCATCCCTATAAACATAATGTTTTTATGTGTATACATGAAATGGTATTCAAGAATTAGATTTACACTTATAATCAATTTATACAAAACAATAAGATGAGCTTAATTATGTAATCAATTTTATTTTTTGGAAAGAGGTATTAAAGATCAATTTTTTAAAGGGACCAAACCCTTGTATAAACCAAGACAAAGCTTGTTGGCCCACCAAAAGATAACCCCTGGAGGTGCCAAGAGATAGGACCTCCAACACACGTTGAGTCCCCACTCCAACCAAAACCATTTAGGTCCAACCAACCAAACTTACATAATCTCTAAACCCATCCTAGCCTCCCCTCTTTCAAGATAGGGGATCCATATCATATTTTGGAGGAACCTCCTCCTCTTTTGGACAATAGTCTACGCACTTGGCATGCATTCATCATTTGACCAAGAAGTCATCAAAAGAGAAGCAACGTCCACCACCATCCCAAGAACTGAAGTAGAACTTGGTCATGTAGGAGAAGACCAAGTATGACCATCTATAGCAAAAGTATGTCCATCAAAGTGAACCTCTAATAAAAAGTGGGATCGATCATCATTGGAAAATTGGATCATCCAAATAACATGAAATGGAATCAAGCAATCCTAACCTCAAAAGAGTAGGCACCATAATGTCAAGCTGCCCCTAATCACCTAACAATTTTCAAACATGCACAAGTGGTAGAAATTTTGAAAGAGGATTAGTAACCATAGAAGGATCGTTGACAATAAGTTAATGAGGAAGAGCATCCTTCTACCAAGATGTCATAGTGCTTGAATATTTTTTGGTGCAAAGAACCTTAGAATTCAAATGAGAAGCATCAAAACTTGGGTGATGGTGAAATGATAAAACATCATAATCTAGCAGTTGAACTTGTTGGCACCCCAAAATGTTGAGTGTCTTTTTGTGTTATTTTTCTCTATTAGACTAAGCCATGGTTTTATGTCACCCATTGTTGATAACCCATCTAAGAAATATAATTTGGGTGGGTCTTTGTAAAATTTCTAGACACAATTTGATAGAGCATGAAAAGTTAAGCCTAGTTGTCTTTTGAAGTTTTATGAAACTCACTAAGGCCTAAAAGTTATGCTTTTGTAGTCTTTCTCTTTTAATCTAGCCCAAGTCTGGTTCAAATGGATTTCCCTACAAAATTTTGGTTCAGTTAGAAATCCCCATAAAGGGTAGAAAATTAGAAAATTAGCTAAGTACATAATTCTTGTGAGATCTCAATGTCCAAGAGAACTTCACATTTTGATATTCAAGTGGTTCACTTGCATTTCCCTTCATTACAAGAAAAAGGTGTCCATTCAGCTTTGTGAGCATTTTCATGCGAACTATCCACTTCCAATTGCCAATGGACTTTCCACATTTCCAATTGTCAATGATTTCCCCACAAGCATAGTCAATTCTAAAATTGACTAAGCTAAATTTTTATAGGTGGATTGAGCCCATCATCCCACATCCCACCCATGGTGACATCATCTTCCCCTTGTGGATTTTTTTAAGTGAACTTCTCTTATCAGATGCATTTATCTGTTTCACTTTTATTCCTTGACATATTTCCTTTTGCAAACTTTTCTCATCCATCTAAACTTCCATTTCTAGTTCAGATGCCTTCACCCACAAACCTCTTCCAACCCATTTTCCTGCATTTGTACCTTGCTAATATCATCTCACCTTGCTTATGTCTTCATGACATCACCTCATCCAAAGCTTACCAATCCATTGATGCCATCATACTAACACCACATTTGTTGATGTCATTAACAAAACTTTCCATCTAAACTAGTTTAGTCTTATGTGATTGGATTCACAACAAACACTTGACTTCTATGAGTTCATGGAGGTTTTGGCTAAGGTCTCTCATGTGGTACAATTGTCTAACATTCTATAGACCTTCTTTTTGTGCGTATATATTCCTTGGTCACCATTGTGTAGAGAAGCAAATAACATTTTAGCTAGAAGAGCATAGTAGAGAGAAGAACTTACACAACAAAACTAGAGGGTTCATAGTTTCTAGCTCTAGGTTTGTTATTTTTGCACTATAATGATTTGGGTTCATCCCAAAATTTATGATGACACTTGTAACCTTTGTAGATCAAATAATTAATAGAATACTTGAACTTGATTGAGTGTCTCTATGTATTTAGTATCCATTTCTTGATGTTTTTAATTAGTTAGCTCCAACCAAACAATTGTAAAATTCCCATAAATATTTTGCATGGTATCTTCTCATAATGATAAAGAAAGTGTATGGGTATGTTCATGGATTACTAAGTAGACTCATTTAATATTCTAGAACTATCTGTGGTTTTTTGTATGTATGTGTAGATCCCAGCTTGCTTGTGCATTTTGGAAAACCTATTCGTTTTGTCACATCCCCACATCCACCACTTCCACGATGGATGAATGTGAAAGAAAAGAAATAAATTTATAAATAAAAAGGGAATTTAAGAGAATAGGATGGACGAGATGATGGGGGGTATGGGCCTCCATAAAAGCTTGCAAAATGGTAGCCAATACAATAAGGCCAGTATGGGCACCATAGGAAGGTATGTGACTCCACAATCTTTTCCAAAATTCCTCCAACCTACACCATAATGAGAGATTTCAAACATGTATGTTTTGTACTATCATCAAAGTACACAGAGAAAAAAATGGTGGAGGAAAATAATATATAGATGATTTGGAGGCTATGTAGTGGAGGAGGAAAAGGGACAAAAAAGAGAAGGGTATTTTTTTGGGAGAAGAAAAGAAAAACATGAGAAGTGAATGGACAAGAGGGAGATAGCTCATTGAGAGGAGGCGAGACATCATGGAGAAAGAACAAAGGTGGAACGAGATCTATTTGAAGAAATGTATTCCCATGTAATACCATGATAGTAAAATACACACATAATTGCTTTGTTGAAAAAGGTGATAAAACTTCTAGGAAAATGGAATTGGTAGGTGTAAAGCAAATGTCCCCAACCATTACCAACATTATTCATGTCTATGCAAAAATGGGATCTTGGGAACAAGGAATACAATGAGGGGAGACATGAAATGGTTTTGTTAAGAAGTTTTAGAAGCTTTCAAGCAAACACAAGTGACAAGTGTAAAGCTAGACAACCAAGGAAAACCATGGAATCTCTCTCTTGGTCTTTGACATGTGATTTTATGATCAAGTATGGAGGTGAAACAATGAGTTATCGAGTTTTAATAGTCTCATTGTTGTTAAGATTTAGCTAGTATAGAAGAAAATAAATATAAGAAGCTAAGGTTTTATAGTTTATATTAAAAGAAAATATATATTCAAAGATGTCCTTGCATTTTCCTTTCTTATTGGCCTTAGGCTTTCCTCATTGTTATTTCATATTTTGTCACCTCCTTGTAAAAAGAGAAAAAAATATGCCTAAATTCTCTTCAAGTAATTTAAAATTGTGATTAATTTTCTTCATAATTTATATTGGGTGTTGTTTATTTAAGGGTAAGATAAATATTTTGATCATGGGAGATGTATGAATACTATATAGTCAAATTTTATATAAAATGATTAATATTTTGGTATCACTTGATAAGCCATATATGCTTAAATGAAATAGACAACAAACATAATTGTATATTCTATTTAAATTAAGTTGACATGCAAAAACAAGTGGAACTACATGTTGGAATTTTGAAGAGTTTTTCATTGATTTGCTTATTGGCAACATGAGCATGAGTATGAGCATGAGATACACCATGTGCAAATACAGTGTTGTCATTGATGTCAACATTGTGGCTTGGTATGAAGATTGATGTGTGGATCGATTGGTGAAGCATGAGTGTGCATGGAGATAATAATCCAGTGCATAGATGCAAGAGGTTTTGATTTGGTGCAAACAGTTGAATTGAAGAATTGGCTAAGTGTCATAACAGATTTTTTAGTGTACAATGTATCGAGTTTTTTGGTCCGCATTGGTCTGGCTTGAAGAATTTTTCTTTTTTGTTTAAGGAAATTTTTTTGGATGTCAGAGGAGTCTAAATCGAAAGTTTCATGCCTTTTGGCACTCTATTGCAGAAGTTATGAGTAACGGAATATTGAGTTTGCCACTGATCGTGTTTTCCAGTGCAGAGTATGTGTTTTGTTCAATTTTCACTTCACCATGGAACAATATCTGGTCTTGTGGATTTGTAGAGATGTTTACAAGTGTCAATAGCATCTAAGTTCCAAGTGGCATGAAGTTTGGAGGTCCACATGTTGGTTTGAGGATGATTAGTTGGCTTGTTTTGATGTTAGGTCTCTAGCGGTGCCGACCTAATATGTTAAAGGGTATGTGAAGTTTAAATGAGTATTGATGCATTATGTGGGAGATATTATAGGTCTATACCAACCTATTTGGATGCATTATAATTTTTTATTGTGGCATGAAGTATGCTTTGGGCCGACAAGTTATTATTTTGCATGATACATCTAATTAGGTTGACCTAATCTAATTGATGTTGCAAGAGTTTGCAGATGTAATGGGTATAAGTATAAGATATCTTTGGTGTTGGAGGATTATGATAGTTAATATACAAGTGTTGTTGATGTGAATTGTGTGAATGTAATGCGAACACAAAGCAGAGTATCGTGTTAGAGCATAACAGTATGAAGTGTGTAAACTCTATATATTGAGCTTCAGTGGAACTATAATTCCTTCATATTATAGATGCAATTGTAGCAGCTCAAATCTTGGTAGTGAGCCGCCCCTTTTCTTCTATCTTTCTTTCATTCAGTGGGTAGTGAGTCCACCTGTAGTGAACATTTCTGTAATATGTTTTAACCAATTGTAATAAATTGTGAGCTAATCCTCACCATGGTTTTTCCCTTTTTGGGTTTTCCACGTAAAAATCTTGTGTTCATGTGTTATGTGCTTTGATGGTTGCTTTCATGCTTGTTTTTCTTACTACAATTGAATATGTTATGTGGAATGAATGTTTAAATGATTAAGTGGTTTTAGAGAATACTAATTCACCCCCCTCTCAGTATTTCAGGTGTTCAACAATTGGTATCAAAGCTTGGTTCCTTGGAAGAAGCTTAACCGCTTGAGGAAGGTCTTGGAGATTGAACACATGGTTGTTAGAAGATATCTTACTCCTCCGAAATAAATCTTGTTGTTGGATTCATTAAAGAAGATTGCATGGTTGACATGAATGGAGAACTCAGCATAGCCCTTGAAGATCTGGAAAGGACTAAAAGTGAGAACATAAATATCAAGGAAAATGTCAAAGAAGCAGATGAATGCATCAGAAATTTGATAGAACAAATCAAGAAATTCAGAGAAATACATAAGGAGGTTAATGAGCAGGTGATGTAGGAAAATGAAGCAATTACCATTTTGAAAGTGCAAGTTGAAAAAGGAAAAAAAGAAATTCAGAGAAATACATAAGGAGGTTAATGAGCAGGTGATGTAGGAAAATGAAGCAATTACCATTTTGAAAGTGCAAGTTGAAAAAGGAAAAAAAGTTGAAGAATGCTTGAATGCTAAGATGAAAAAAAAATTTGAAGAATGTTCAAAACTTGAAGAAGTTGTGACTTTGAGATCAGATCTGGAGAAAGAAAAGAATCATGAATACAAATTCAAGATGAGCTCTACAATACTCAATGAAATGATTGCAAATCAAAAAGGATCTAAGGATAAAGGTGGTTTAGGGTTTGAAAAAGGAGAGAGCTCAAAAGCATATCAGACACCAAATACTGAACAAAAGAAGACTGACGACAAGAAAAGCAGGTTTGGAATAAAAGGAAAGACTTCAAAAGACCAACTACCAGACAACCAAATACACAAAGACCTACTTATCTTTTAATATTTGTTGTTATTCCTACACTAAATTTGGACATAAGGATATGGAATGTAGAAGTAGAATGAATCAAAATATTTCATCCTTTCTCGGTCAATGTTTTACTTGCAAAAGATTTGGTCATAAGGCTAGTGAATGCAAAGTCAAATGATGTATAGTTATAACAATAGTATGAGGTTTTAATATTTCCATGGCTATCGTAATGCATGCAATGGATTTGAGCATAAAGCTTGTTCAAAATGTTGTCACTTGTTATAATTGCAATAGACTAGGACATATTTCCAAATTTTGCAGAAGCAAAAATGTGAAGAAGAATAATCCAGTAAAAAAGAATAATCTGGTGAAAAAGGTTGATCCAGTAGAGATGAAGAAAGAGGTGGACAAGATCTGGAGAAATAAGGAAGACATTGAGACTAACCTTGAGCATGTACCAGCTTCTGGTGTAGGTATTTCCTCTGGCAACTAAGTAGAAAGCTTTGGCTTAGGGGGAGCATTAACAAAAGATCCTTTATCCCTTGCTAGAGAAATGGTGTTGATGCTTCAACACATTGGAACAAGGTGTAGGTTGACATAGTTAACCTATTGGAGAAAGAACGGGTGGAAAATATTGAGTTGTGGAAGTTTGCAGAGCATTTGAAGTTGATTGTACATATAGTTAGTTTTTTTTACCAGCTTTTCAAAATGAGCATTCAATGCAAATTAGCCCAGTTCAAAAAGGTTTATCATATTCAATCTAATTCATTTGCAAACGAGCATTTGAGGATAGAAGAGCAGTGAAAGAGCAAGGTGAATCATTTCAAAAGTTCTTACACACGAAACCCTAATCAAAGAGCGATCAAAAGGTATTTATAGACTTCTATCTTTCCCTAAGTTTTTAGAAGTGTTTTGAAGTGTTGGAAAATGTATACACCACAAGTAGTTGAGGTAGTGGATCGTCCCCATCCTAAATTCAAACGACATCCCAATAAATCCCTAGTGCATGATCCGAACAGAGCGTTTTCACACATTCCATATGGTGTTTTGCACAAATAAGATGTAAAGATTTGAATACATGTGAAGTTGGAAGAATATGATCACTCTAAATTGGGTGATGTGTGGGTTAATGATCTCACTAGAGATGAGTTTGAGCTAAAATCAGAATTTGAGAGCTTGGCGAAAAAGAAGCTTGATGTGTAGAACTATTTCTCTAACTTTTGCCATGATGATGCATGGGTAAGGTACGCCTTGAGCAGAATCCATAATAGATTCATCTAGCTTGATATACCTCACATGATCAACAAAGAGGCGATTAGGGTTGTTATATGTTTATGTTCAACTAGACCAGATCTGATGCTCAAACTAGTGAAGAATGAAATGGTGATGGAGTTAACTGGTGTAAAGTATGACATAAGAGCCTTGCCAATAAAAGACATCAAAAATCCAACAGTTAAGTATGCCTCAATGGTGATCGGATATAAGATATACTTGTTGTCAAACAGATTGCACCCGAACGCTTGAATGATTAAATTCAACAATCTGTTGAAACATTGGATCAAACTCAGGTTGTGGGTGACCTATAATGAGATTGAACCTTCGGATTCTAGGTTGGCTTCCTATATGATGGTCAATTTAATACTTGAATTTTTTTTTTTGAGAAAAGGGTAAGAGGGATTGAACTTAATGCATGAACTAAAATTAAAACCTCGGTGATGCACCTAAATGATGGTAAACTTGCAGAATGATTCACAACTTATACCCTCAGGAAAATTTGTTAACACAGTCCAATTTGAGCACTTTGAACACATTAATAATTCATTAAAAGGCTGTATGTAAATTTTCCCTATTGAGGAAAACTAAGTTTTCACAAATTAGAGGAAAAAGAAAAGAACTTTTGGGCACAATTAACGACCTGTGACGAACTGCAATTGCATATATGCATGCATAAACAAGACAAAAATTTGAAGGTTTCGAAAATGAAACTCATCAAAATCGCATTAACTTATTTAAACCATGCAAACAACCTGAAATTAGAAAGGTGAACTATATTTCAATTAATATCATGAAGGAACACTCAACAAAACTGATAACCTGTAAAGCTGTAAAATTGTATTAAATCTAAAATGCTGAGTTACAAGATAGTCTTCTTTGCTGAAGGAAAAGGCAGAAAACAAGAACTAGAGGAAAAAGATAAACTTTTTCCAATATATACAATGAGAACGCACTCCAAAGTGCATAAAAATGAAACTGAAAGTCAATTTCAGTACACAAATGATAACTCCAAGGAAAATCCCGAGAAAAATAAAATATATCCAAGAGAAGAGCTCAAACTCATTCAAAAATGAGTGAACTCGGTCTCAAACTCGCAGTCTTCATGTGTACAACTGATCTGTAACTCAAACTGGCTCCAAAATGTATGAAAATAGCACTGAAAGAGATCTGAAAGTGAAAAATATCCTCCTCGAATGCCTCTCACGAGCAAAAATAATAAGTCTTGAAAAATGGGCCCGCAACTGAAGTGAAATGAAATCCATATGCTGCAAACCCCAACTCATGTCATGCATAATCAAAATATCTCCCAAACTGATATGAAACTGAAGCAAAGTGAAAGGAAACTCTATCATTATCTCCATTTTGTCTTTTGCATGAAAAAGACTCCAAGTCAAAAAACACAACGCTCTTGATAACTATACTGACTTTACTTGTGCTCCAGTTGTATCTGCTACATGGATTTGAGAAGGTTTTCATTTAATTAAATATTAAAAATAATCACCAAATGATTATTTTAATATTTTTACATTAGATATCAACTCCTTTAATCACATGTTTTAAATATTAAAGTAATAGTTATATTACTTTTTAAGCTTATTCGATCACCATAAAATCCCGGTAAATACCCTTAATATCCTCTCTCAATACACCATACTTAGCATTTTATTTAGAATTTATAAATAGCACGCCCATGGCATGTATATTATCAAAATATCGAGTAAAAGGAGACATCATTTGCAAGTTCGACCACATAATACATAAAGAAATTTTTGACTCGAATTCAAGGCCATGTTAATGGCTGGAAAGATTATGTTGAAACAAAAAAAACTCATTTTTGTCTTAGGGCGAATAGACAAAAGAAATCATCGACCCTAAAAATCATTATCATTCTTCATTTTGACTTTTGGAGAGAAGCTTCACGAAGAAGCTGGCCACTGTGCGGCTAGGGTTCGAACTGGACTTGCTCACCATTGAGTGGTTCGAATTTGTGTTTTATTGATGCATTTTTTTCTCTTTTCTCTGTCAAAATACAAGCTTTTACTGCCTTTGGCCGCCATATTAGAAGAAATGTTGTAAAAAAAGCTTAAACTTTCTGGCTATCAACCTCTCTGTAAATGATTTCTGCATTAACGAATAAGGTAAGTTGTGCTTAATCTATTTTGGGGTTTTTATTCCATTCCCGAGATAAATATTGATCTAACATCCGCCACCATGCATGGAGTTTCTGCATTTTAACTTCAAATTTTCTTTTGGCACCGCCACTATTTTTAGAGTGGTTTGCTTGAGATCTTGAGCATGTTTGAGCTCAAAGGGGCTCATAAGCTGGGCTTGTTTATTCTCCTTCAGGTGCATGATAGTAAGTTTCATTTATGCCTTTATTTCTCTGTTGAAATACAAGCTTTTGGAAACTTTTCCTGTATAAAGTGAGTTGATAGATCTTTTATAAATAAAAGAAAATCTCCAAGCCGCCATGAAATCTTTGTATGTTGACCTTTCTCTATGTGTTGTTTGTTATTACTGGTCACGGCTATACATTATCTTCATCTAGGTATCTGCAATTCATTGTATTTTGTATTTTGGGAGCAAACCCTCATGGCTGTAAGAATAATACATGTTGGATCTGGGTTTTCTTTTCCTTGAAACATGAAGAAAAAATTGATGTATTTCAACTCTGTTAGTTGAGAAAACGTCCATCTTACACCTTGGTTCTCTGTCAATGGCATAACCCATGATATTTTTCATTTGTGCTGCAAATGCAACCCAGGTCATGGTATTTCTCCATCTGGGTATCCTGTTTATTAACTAGAATACTATTTCATTCATGTATAATTGTGGAGGGTGACTGCCATCAAACATATTTCCCTGACTGTTCCTCATGATCTTGGCTTATAGATCCTGATCAGACTATTTATGATATGAAGTGTTGGCTTATTCAATGAAAGACTGAACCTGCATTCAAATCTTCAAAACTGCTATTTCTCATAGTAGTTAATGAATGAACTGTAACTTGATCATTGTATTTATGTTACTACTAAGTTACACGCCTTACATATTTTGTAGAAACATATCTGAAAGTCTCCTTGGTATGGACAGCCAATGCAAATATAAATAATGAATGTATGATAAAACTTTTCTTAAAACTGTTAGCAGTATCAACATTATTATTAACATGTTATGCACTTGATTCTCTGTAATTCCATTAACTCTTTGCAAAAAACACCATATTTCTTTTGCACACGTGACTGTTTCCTTTATGATGTTATCATCTTGTACTTGAGACATGTATGCCTGTAGATACTTGTGTGTATTCTCCATACCTTTTAAATGTTGTCTAAGCCATTTTTTGTTGCTTTTCTATTGAAAACAAATTTGTTTATTTGAATCTTCTGTAGACTGTGTATGTACCTTGGAGTTGTAAGAAACAATTGAATTGCCTGAGTGCTTTGCTTTCCCTTCAGTATAAAGGGGCTCAATGCCTCATCAAAATGTGAATATAAATGAAAGGCAGAGCTGAAACGAGAGATGATAAATGCAATCAAAAACTCCATTTAATATATTTCTTTGATTGTTCCTTTGAATTACAAGCAAAAAGATAATTGCTCAATCTGTTTTTACCATGCTATTATACTTCTTGATGACAATCCTAGATGATGACTGTTTCTTTGATGCTTGATGACTCTCATATATGAATATGAATGAGAGATATCCTTATGATATGTCGGGCTCAACCCTTGCGAGAGCCCATTTTGCCCCACATATCTGATGAAAATGATCATGAACATAATGAACCTATTCCTGCACATTTAAACAAACAAGTTAGTAAAAACAATCGAAGTTGAAAGCTTCCATTCAACTTCGTGTTCCTTGATTGTCAGCCTTTGTAACTCAATCATCTGGTGAATGCCTGATTGAATGTATGTTACATTCCTATTGGTAGCGTAGGCATAAAGTAGAATGTAATTCATCATTTCTTAGAGTACATCTCTAACATCATCTTTTTACAATTTTGCAGGTTCATGGAGCGTGAAATCGAGACTGCAGCTTGGAGACGTGACAACTGAAGACATCAAGCGAAAGTGATTCATCATCACAGGAAATGATGAATTGCTTCTCTTCTATGTGTTTACGTTATCTTCAATAGTGTAGCTTTCATTGAATTTTGTATTCATTATTTGATTATCATAATCAAATTTAGTTACTCTCGCGGCTTGTGCGAGATTTCAGTGTTTTTACAAAATGAATAAAAAGCATTATTATGCAAATTTCCAATTTTTTGTTTCAAATACTTGCACAATAAAACTATAATTCAGATGTAATCTGATCTTTATGATGAACAATGAGTACTTTAGCAGCAAAACTTGAAAAAAAATGTACCTATAAATGATGAATTTAATTCAGCTCTACCTGTTTGAGCTCAAAGCGAAAAATAGGTAACAAATTGGTGACCTCTGCAGAGTGTTCTCCTGCTAAACACAATAGACCAGTTTATAGCTTATCCATTGGGCATGGAGTTTTTCTCTGCTCTTCAGACTTCTGAAAACCTTGTAACTCAGCTCAAACCACAAACTGAAAGAAACTACTACAACTCTGTTGAATACAGAGTTTGGAAAACCATGTGCAACAACTGCACTTATTGAAAGCAAAACAATACTGGAATGAAAATGTGCCACGTGGCACTTATTGAAAGCAAAACTAAAAATTCTACCCTACCCCTACACTAACCAACAGTGTTAGTGCTCAGACATGACCATTTACTGGCTGTGAGAAATAGCTTCCCTTCCTAAATAACAAAGGATGCTCCAAATCCGTAAGATTAATCAAAAAGAAGTATAGACATTTGGTTAACTGCTGCTCCTTTTGTTCAAAAAATTTTGTCAGCAGAGTTTGGATCATCATAAAAAGCATACCTTCCTTATCTGACTAATCATTAAAGATGATAGTCAAAGGCATATGAATAAGATTAACCTGTTGCTGCTCTTGGCACGTTGTAATCACATGCCTTGGCAGAATTATGACTTGTTGTAATTCTGTAGACTCCTCCTTGGACAAATACCTGATTGGACACCCCTTCGAAAGGATAAAGCTTGGCCTACTGGTTTCTTGACTGATATCTGTTGTTACATCCTCTATCACAATTGTAATCTGATCTGAAGGAGATGCTAATCTGTCATCAAGTAATGAAGGAATGATTACTTCTTTCACCTGAAAAGGCTGATCAT
Source organism: Sequoia sempervirens (assembly GCA_007258455.2). Classification (NCBI taxonomy): domain Eukaryota; kingdom Viridiplantae; phylum Streptophyta; class Pinopsida; order Cupressales; family Cupressaceae; genus Sequoia; species Sequoia sempervirens. The sequence goes on from VDFB02061089.1 coordinate 48,876, forward strand.
ATATTGTTGATTCACATGGCATCAAACTGTCATCAATGTTAGAGCGAAAATCTTCTATGATATTTAGGAAAGTACTCTCATCTGATTCATAATCGTGAATTGGATTCATATGAGTCTCATCACCATGTTGCTCAAAGGTAGTAACTGATGTTAGTAAGCATGTGTTGTCTTCATTTTCATCAACAAATTCAGGTAATTCCTCAAACAAATTAGCTAAATCCTGAGATTCAACCTCTATTTCCTTGTTTAAAACATGTTCAACCTGATCTCATTTGTCATCTAAGTTTAAAACAAAGGACTCAAGATCATTCCAAAATATGGCTTCTTCACAATCATCATTTGCATTACCTTCTGGAATTAGATGAGCAGCTTCCAACTTGTCACATTTGTTGACCTCAACCAGCAACTCATCACATTGTTTGACATCTTCCTGCTCAATAAAGGAAGGTAATTAATTAGATAAGAACATGAAAACATCGCCATTCATACCTTTTTCATGCTCCTCAACCCATTGTCCTGATTGATCATGTTCGTTCACCTCCTGCTGCAAGTCTGCTTTGCAAATGGTATCAGGACATGCATGCATATGTTGGCTCCCTTGAATAAGAACAAGTGACTGTTCATGAAGATTCATAGCTTGATTTGCTACATGTACTTGACTTTGCAATAGAAGAGGATCTCTGAAACTTGGAATGGGAGCCTCTTGAACTAGATTCGGCATTTTGAAGTCAGAATGCTTGGCCCAAGAAGGCCGCCATGGTTGTTCAATACCTTGATGATTTGGTTCAGGCTCTTGATATGATTGAAAATGAGAGTTCATGGGCTCCTATAGGGACTGAGCTATTGAAGTAGAGGGAACTTGAGGAATCTCTTGAATTTCTTGAAGGAAAATAGGCTCTTCATGTGGCTGCTAGTCTTGAGGATTAACAAATTCGGGTTGTACCAACATAGGCTCTTGTATTGGTAAAACATCTCTAAAACATGGAACCTTGATTTTAAAAGGGTTAAGAGACTCACTTTACTTGAAACTTGGAAATTTAAAATTACAAACCTCCTCTTGAATAGGCTAATGTGGAATATAAGGAGCTACTTGGACCTCATGCCTCTATGTTTGAGCAAGCAAAAGCTTCATCTGCTCCTCTCTTGCTGCTAGCTCCCTTTTGAGCTTTTCTTCAAACTATCTTCTTTGTGTCTCCAATTCCTGCTCAAGAAGGTATGCCTGATAGGCCATCTCTTCTTGTTGTTGATCGTACTCCTACTGCCTCCTAAACTCTTTTATCTGCTTTGTGATGTCTGACAGTATGTCCTTCATGTTATTCATGTTATTCTTCATATCATCAACCTCTTGGAGCTGATTTTGGACATATGAATATTGATTTGAAGGTTGAGTAGGGGTGGGTGGGAGGTAAGCATGTTGAGCATGCTGATAGGCTGTTGTTGCATGGTTGTTTGGGATAAAACCAGCAGCATGATTGGCCTAATATGGCTAATAAGGATGTGAATAGGTAGGATTTTCATGAAACGGAGGTGAAAACATGTTTTTTCATAAAAACCAGACATGTTAAAGCATTTGAAATATGCAAATCTTCTTTAAATCAGAGTGAATCGGACTTTCTTTTGTAAACGTGAACATACCAGCACTTCGTCTGTTGAAACCAGTGGATTGTGCTTGGAGTCGACAGGTATAATTTATAACCTCTGGAAGGTAAAAATCACTATTGTATATAACATAACAACAACTTGTATCTTTGAATTCTTTCTCTGAAGTGATCTTCAGAGTCACACCGGGCATGCCAAAAACTATTGTCAAATAGATTGCACCCGAACGCTTGAATGATCAAATTCAGCAATATGTTCAAACATTGGATCAAACTCAGGTTGTGGGTGACCTATAATGAGATTGAACCTCTAGATTCTAGGTCGGCTTCCTATATGATGGTCAATTTAATACTTGAATAATTTGTTCTGAGAAAAGGGTAAGAGGGATTGAACTGAATGCATGAACTAAAATTAAAACTTCGATGATGCACCTAAATGATGGTAAACTTGCAGAATGATTCACAACTTATACCCTCGGGAAAATTTGTTAACACGGTCCAATTTGAGCATTTTTAACACATTAATAATTCATTAAAAGGTTGTATGTATTCTTTCCCTATTAAGGAAAACTGAGTTTTCACAAATTAGAGGAAAAAGAAAAGAACTTTTGGGCACAATTAACGACCTGTGACGAATTGCAATTATATATATGCATGCATAAACAAGACAGAAATTTGAAGGTTTCAAAAATGAAACTCATCAAAATTGCATTAAATTATTTAAACCATGCAAAACACCTGAAATTGGAAAGGTGAACTGTATTTCAATTAATATCATGAAGGAACACCTCTGCAAAAACGATAACCTGTAAAGCTGTATTAAATATAAAATGTTGAGTTACAAGATAGTTTTCTTTGCTGAAGGAAAAGGCAAAAAACAAGAACTAGAGGAAAAAGATAAACTTTTTCCAATATATACAATGGGAACGCACTCCAAAGTGCATAAAAATGAAACTAAAAGTCAATTTCAGTACACAAATGATAACTCCAAGGCAAATCCCGAGCAAAATAAAATATCTCCAAGAGAAGAGCTCAAACTCATGCAAAACTGAGTGAACTCGGTCTCAAACTCGCAGTCACCATGTGTACAACTGATCTGTAACTCAAACTGGCTCCAAAATGTATGAAAATAGCACTGAAAGAGATCTGAAAGTGAAAAAATATCCTCCTCGAATGCCTCTCACAAGCAAAAATAAAAAGTCTCAAAAAATGGGCCCGCAACTGAAGTGAAATGAAATCCATATGCTGCAAACCCCAACTCATGTCATGCGTAATCAAAATATCTCCCAAACTGATACGAAACTGAAGCAAAGTGAAAGGAAACTCCAACATTATCTCCATTTTGTCTTTTGCATGAAAAAGACTCCAAGTCAGAAAACACAACGCTCTTGATAACTATACTGACTTTATTTGTGCTCCAGTTGTATCTTCTACATAGATTTGAGAAGGTTTTCATTTAATTAAATATTAAAAATAATCACCAAATGATTATTTTAATATTTTTACATTAGATATCAACTCCTTTAATCACATGTTTTAAATATTAAAGTAATATTTATATTACTTTTAATATTTAATTGTATATTAAATTTTCTTAAAATCCATGCAATGTCAAAGAAAATCTTTGAAGTCGGCTTCAAAGACTCATGACCTCATGTATCATTCTTAGCATATATCTCAAATATGCATTCCCTATTCAAATACATTTGCCAACCCCCATGCCTATTGAATATTGATACTTAGCATTTTTGTTAATTCCTCATCACCCTTACATGGCATATATAATATCAAATATCAAAATATTAAGAGAACACATCATTTGCAAGGGTCGACCACATAATACATAAGAACTTTTGACTTGAAGTCAAGGCCATCAGTAATAACTTGAAATGATTATGTTCAAAACAAAAATCAAAAACTCCATTTTGTCTTAGGGTGAATAGACAAAAGAAATCATCGACCCTAAAAGTCATTATCATTCTTCATTTTGACTTTTGGAGAGAAGCTTCACGAAGAAGTTGGCCGCCGTGCTGCTAGGGTTTGAACTAGACTTGCTCATCATTGAGTGGTTCGAATATGTGTTTTATTGATGCATTTTTGTCTCTTTTCTCTATCAAAATACAAGCTTTTACTGCCTTTGGTTGCCATATCAGAAGAAATGTTGCAAAAATAGCTTAAACTTTCTGGCTATCAACCTCTTTGTAAATTGTTTTTGCATTAACGAATAAGGTAAGTCTGTGCTTAATCTATTTTGGGGTTTTTATTCCATTCCCGAGATAAATATTGATCTAACAGCCGCGGCCATGCATGGAGTTTCTGCATTTTAACTTCATTTTTCTTTGTGCTTTTCCTCTATATTTTTCGCGGTTGTTGTGAGAGCTTGGCTTGCACATTTTGAAGCTCAAAGAGAGCTCATTCATGGGCTTTGTTTATTCTCCTTCAAGTGCATGATAGAAAGTTTCATTTATGCCTTTATTTCTCTGTTGAAATACAAGCTTTTGGAAACTTTTCCTGTATAAAGTGAGTTGATAGATCTTTTATAAATAAAAGAAAATCTCCAGGTCGCCATGAAATCTCTGTATGTTGACCTTTCTCTGTGTGTTGTTTGTCATTACTGGTCGCAGCTATACATTATCTTCATCTAGGTATCTGCAATTCATTGTATTTTGTATTTTGGGAGCAAACCCTCATGGTTGTAAGAATAAAACATGCTTGATCTGGGTTTTCTTTTCCTTGAAACATGAAGAAAAAATTGATATATTTCAACTCTGTTAGTTGAGAAAACGTCCATCTTACACCTTGGTTCTCTGTCAATGGCATAACCCATGATATTTTTCATTTGTGTTGCAAATGCAACCCAGGTCGTGGTATTTCTCCATCTGGGTATCCTGTTTATCAACTAGAATACTATTTCATTCATGTATAATTGTGGAGGGTGACTACCATCAAACATATTTCCCTGACTGTTCCTCATGATCTTGGCTTATAGATCCTAATCAGACTATTTATGATATGAACTGTTGACTTATTCAATGAAAGACTGAACCTACATTCAAATCTTCAAAACTGCTATTTCTCATAGTAGTTAATGAATGAACTGTAACTTAATCATTGTATTTCTGTTACTACTAAGTTACACACCTTACATATTTTGTAGAAGCATATCTGGAAGTCTCCTTGGTATGGACAGCCAATGCAAATATAAATAATGAATGTATGATAAAACTTTTCTTAAAACTGTTAGCAGTATCAACATTATTATTATGTTATGCACTTGATTCTTTGTAATTCCATTAACTCTTTGCAAAAAACACCATATTTATTTTCACACGTGACTATTTCCTTTCTGATGTTATCATCTTGTACTCGAAACATGTATGCCTGTAGATACTTGTGTGTATTCTCCATACCTTTTAAATGTTGTCTAAGCCATATTTTGCTGCTTTTCTATTGAAAACAAATCTGTTTATTTGAGTCTTCTATAGACTGTGTATGTACCTTGGAGTTGTAAGAAATAATTGAATTGCTTGAGTGCTCTGCTTTCCCTTCAGTATAAAGGGGCTCAATGCCTCATCAAAATGTGAATATAAATGAAAGGCAGAGCTAAAACGAGAGATGATAAATGCAATCAAAAACTCCATTTAATATATTTCTTTGATTGTTCCTCTGAATTATGAGCAGAAAGATAATTGCTCAATATGTTTTTACCATGCTATTATACTGCTTGATGACAGTTCTAGATGATGACTGTTTCTTTGATGCTTGATGACTCTCATATATGAATATGAATGAGAGACGTCCTTATGATATGTCGGGCTCAACCCTTGTGGGAGCCCGTTTTGCCCCACATATCTAATGAAAATGATCACGAACATAATGAACCTATTCCTACACATTTAAACAAACAAGTTAGTAAAAACAATTGAAGTTGAAAGCTTCCATTGAACTTCGTGTTCCTTGATTGTCAGCCTTTGTAACTCAATCATCTAGTGAATGCCTAAATGAATGTATGTTACATTCCTGTTGGTAGCGTAGGCATAAAGTAGAATGTAATTCATCATTGCTTAGAGTACATCTCTAACATTATCTTTTTACAATTTTGCAGGTTCATGGAGCGTGAAATTGAGGCTACAACTTGGAGACGCGACAACTGAAGACATCAAGCGAAAGTGATTCATCATCACAAGCAATGATGAATTGCTTCTCTTCTTTGTGTTTATGTTATCTTCAATAGTGTGGCTTTCATTGAATTTTGTATTCATTATTTGATTATCATAATCAAATTCAGTTACTCTCGCGGCTTGTGCGAGATTTCAGTGTTTTTAAAAAATGAATAAAAAGCATTATTATGCAAATTTCCAATTTTTTGTTTCATATACTTGCACAATAAAACTATAATTCAGATGTAATATGATCTTTATGATGAACAATGAGTACTTTAGCAGCAAAATTTGAAAATTCATGTACCTATAAATGATGAATTTTATTCAGTTCTACCTGTTTGAGCTCGAAGTGAAAAATAGGTAACAATACTTCACTAACAAAGAGAATTCAGTGTCCACAACTGCCATTAATACTGCCTATGAGATGGTTGTGAAGGGTGCAAATTATGATTTGTGTAAGTTGTTGAGAGAACAATTGATTAAAACCCTGCATAAGACTAAGGACTCAAAGTACCCTTTCAAGTTTGGTACTTTGATCATCTATTTACTGTTTTATTTCTTAAATGAGGTTCCCAAAACTAAGAATATAGTATGGTTGAAGGATAGACCTATGGCACATTAGATTAGAGACAACCTAAGAAGGTTAGGTGATGTGGATGCACATGAAGAAGCGTTATGGGGATTCTTTAAAACCTTTCAGAAAAACATGTAGGCCAAAGAAAGGATTCCTTGGAGCATGGTGGAAAAGTACAAGAATGATATCACCTTCTTGGTGACAAAAGGCTATTGCATTATACAGGTTGTTGAGCCTAGGACTGTTTATATCCCAGAGTTGAGATATAAGATAACATAGGAAGAAGTTACTAGTTTAATAGACTTTATGCTAAGCAAACCTAAAGACACCTTTGAGGAGAGATATGGCACCTTTGAAGAGAAGTCCATGAAAGTGCATACGGAGCAAAGGCAAAAACAGATACCAAAAATAGTTGAGAAAATGACTGCACAATTTGCAGAGGCAATGAGCCTTACAAAGGAGCAAATAGAGAAAGCTAAAGGCATATCTGGCTCTTTGGAAGGTTCGTCCAGTGTTAGGAGATCTAGTAGAACAACTACCACCTCTCCAATTTCACCCAAGTCCTCCGAGACTAAGTCATCAGCCAGTGGAACAAAGAGAAAGGAGCCAAGTACTCCAACAAAACAAACAAGTGCCCCTGTGAAAGAAAAGACTACTCTGGCTAATCAGCAAAGTATGCCTATGAAGGAAAAGGCAGCCCCAACAAAGCAACACAGAGCTCCTCAAAGGAGAAGTGTATAGACAAAAGCAACAAGAGAAAGTACTTGGGAGTAAATGTAGATGATGAAGAGGAAGAAGAAGAAGGACCACAGTTGGTCCAAAAAAGGAAATATAAAGCGTCACAAGGAGAAACAAGTGCAAAGAAAGCAAAAATTTGACATAGTGGACATGAAAAACGAAGCAAAAGTGGAAAAGGAAAAGGAAGGATATTGAATTCAAATGAGAGAAAAGAAAACAAAGTCCAGTAAAGGGAAGAAGTCCTTGGAAGACAAGTAATATTAACAACAATATTGTTATAAACATTGAAAATATTAAATATTAAGAACATAAGCAATGAATATAATAAACACAATATAAGTAACTTAGTCACCTATTTAAATAGAAACAAATTTTAAAAAATCAATCAATTACATTAATTAATCATCATGTCAGATATAAAAATGACTCGGCAATAATAGTACATAATAATTTAATTTATCAAGGGAAAAATGACTCGACAATAATATTACATAATAGTTTAATTTATCAAGTTAAAAAGAGTCACAATATTATTATACATAACTTACATCTTAAAGTCACGTGTTTAGAATCTAGCCTCTATCATTTTAAGATTAATTATAATATTATTAAATCTTTGAATTATAAATTTAAATAGTAATTTTTTATATAATTAAATAATGAAAAAATATAATAAATTAAAAAAATCTTATTTTGATGATGGATTTAAGTCTGATCCACAATATTAATAACAAAAACTTTTAAATAATTAAATCCAAAAACATTATTATATTTACTATTGCAAATAATAGAAATACAATCTCTTCTTTAAAAAAGAAAATGCACTAATTATTGTTTATAAAACATTAAGTATGTGACTCTACAAAGAGAATTGATTGTTTTATCATCAATAAAAAAGAACACAAGTCTAAATTATTGTTGGAAGGGCATAAAACATCTTTAAGTTTAGATTGTTGGAAGAATAGTAAACATCTTGAATTTAGATAAGATGTTGAAAAAACTTTTTTTTGATATGAGATGGTTGTCAAGGTGATAGATGTTGAATAAAGCGCTTATATTTATCTTTTTACATGATTTCATACAATGTATAAGGCATTTTCCGTGTGTCTATTTATATATGTATGTGTTTGAGGGTGAAAAGAGATTCATTATTGTATTGGAGAATAGTTGAAATTTTCACTAGCTAAAAAGTTTAGTGTGTAAGGCTTTTACCAAAAAAGATTTTTCTAGGTGAAAATATTACATGTTTCTTTATTTTCTATTAATCAGATCATATATACACTTTTTTTATCATACAAATTTATCAAAATTCTTTTCTCTACAATAAAGCCCTATAAAGGGATTTTCCATTATAATATTAATGCTCATAATTAATGAGAAATTTGAATAAAACAAGTAAGCTTTCTTGGATTACAAGTTAAAAGAAGCCTAGTTGAATAGTAATTTCTGTAGACTATGTTCCAATGGAGAGGATACAAATGAGTAGTTTGGCACTCTTTTTCTGTGTTAATATATAACGATTTCTTTGCCAAACTGAGCAATGGTTAGCATGACTACTAATAGTTAATTGTATGATATCACTCATTCTAGAATTAAGATAAAAGACAATGTATTCATCATACACATAAAAGGGATCATTTAAACAAGGGTCCCAGAAGTTCCAACTCTAAAATGAACAAAGCAAGACATCCCTAGTCAAGGATGTGAAGAATTTAGGTTAAACCAAATAGACAATAATAGTCTTCTCTAATTTCACCAAAAAATTAAATAAGTACAGTAAAAATGCTCCTCAATTTTTTATTTTATGTAAGCAACAAAGAGTAGGGAACTTCACACAGCAAAGACTTTACCAAATCAACAGTTTTTGAAGGTTGTATTAAAGATCTTTTTTAAAGACTTGCATCGTTTACCAACGGCTATCACCTTAAGTGGTACCCTGAGTGATTGTTCTCATTGTAGTGCTTTCTTGATTACAAGTTATTGACTTAAACCTCCTCTTCTCTTGTTTTTGTATGTGCATAATTAATCTCCAGTGAATCAAGGACCATTTTATGAAGCATTATAAAGCTTTGTCAATCTCTAAGGAAGCTTCAGGGGACAACTCCCTGGAGTTGTCTGTATTAACCTCTGCCTTAGGGCTAATGATAAAAGGTTTATAAACAAATTACAACAGTATGCAATCCTATCCACACATTTATTCTCAAAATGCCTTTTGCCAAAATGATCTTGTCACCTGGAGTGAATCATAAGCAACTTTTTGAAGGACCTCATATTTACCCAATAGAAAACATAAATATTTTATTGGATATTGGAATATCTATGTTTTTTAGTTCTTTTCTTTTTTTGCTTTTTTGATTATATGGTATTTCTCACCCTCCGTGGTGTGAATTAGATTCATAAAATATCGTTTATTGATGCACAGTCATGGCATCTTAATTTGACTATAGATAAACCAAATACTTGCAACGCACCATTGACACACACTAATTCATATCTTAACCAATAAATTGCATAAATAGTTCAGCAGCTAATACACTATGTGATGTGCAAGCTTCCTAGCCCAAATACAATTGCCTGAATTTTCTAGTGCAGGTGGTACAGGCTTACAATTCTCAAGATCAGTATTAATAAACGCTCCAATAGCCGGGCTGATTGGGTAAATCAATTTTGACATATATTGACAGCAAAAAACCTGAAAAAAAAATTGAAGATACAAAGTAAGATGTTGTTATTACTGATATTAACAATAAGAAACCTAAAACAGGTGAAATCTAATGCAAATTATTGAAGTTTGGATTTACTTCACTTTAGGCTCCTGTGGAGGCAAGACACGCTTCTTTTCTGTGGAAGCAAGTGTGAGTATGCAGAGATGTTAATAGTTAATTTAGGATCATGGTTCTGCACCTGGGAAATGTATCAAAGAGTAAGACTCAAGTACCTTGTTCAGGGACCCACCCAACGGGCTATGCATATCTTGTTACATGGTTTTATTTTAGCAGCAGGTACCCAAGAAAGTGAACATAGTAACAAATTGCAATCAGGACATTCTTTTTTGGATCCATTCCAACTTTATATTACCCTACCAATTAATAATCACAGTTTCATACTTCCATTATAAAAATCTAAACTAAGAACATGATGGCCTGCAATGCAAAACGTATAAAAACTGAATGCAACTCCTGCTTAATAGGAGTCTAGAAGTAATTTTTCAACCCTTCCCCTCATTTGAGAAGTACTGTTTAGCCCTCTCCTTCGAGCATTGCACCAGCAATGATATAAATATTCAATATTCCAAACCATTATGAAGGATATATAATTACAAATTGCAAGAAACATCACTGCATGTTACATGATTCAAGACTAAACAGGAACATACTCTATTGCCAGATAATGTTCAAAACCAAGATGGATGAAAACATTAAGACAAATGGAAATTGTTTGTCTAGAGGTAACTTTTTCAGAGATCAAGACTCGTGCAACAATGATTGGAACTTCAATGCAAGGCCAAAGTCCCAAAATCCTGGTATTCCTAAGATCTCTGTAATGTTCCATTCTTGATGCTTTCTTGTTTGTCGTGTTTGATGAATCACAATAGATGACAAAGCTTGCATCTTGATGATAGGCAACAGCTACAATATAAATAAATCTGTAATATTAGCCACAACTAGGTAACATACCAAAAGATGGCCCTAGAATATGATGGTCAGCACAATCCTAGAGATCTCATAAATTATTTTCATTAATTCCTCTTGCACATCAAAGTGACCTGAAATCTTCTCAGCCTGAATATTTGCATCCAAAAATCAATAATCTCATTTGATATACCTTTTGATGCTTGCAAAGTGATGAAACCTAAAAGATCTTCATGCAGATGCCTGGCAAACAATCAAGGGGATGCATTATTAAATTCTTCAACACAACCAATATAAAAGATTGTCCTCAAAGATGCATATATCGCATCTCTGAAAACATTCATGTTCATCTTATAGCTACTTTAAGCACTTTGCAATTCACATTGTAAAGACAAAAATTTGAGTTATATTCCGTGAAATTGAAGACACAACAAAGCTGCTACAGATCTGCATTTTTATATAGCAATATTAGGTATAAATAATAGCATTTTGCCTATAAGAACAAAAGCATTATCATCTACAGAGACATGACATATACAGAAAAAGAGGGACTCCATTACCTCAAATTATAGATGCAAATCTATGCATAAAAATCATAATAGTAGACAAGACATTAGTGATCCTCTTCTTCAGTACCAGGACAGTTTGAAAGCAATGCATCTACAGATTCATACTGTATTAAAGTTCAAAACAAGAAGTAAAAAAGGTGAGGATAGATTTCCAGATAAACCAATCAAAACCAGAATTGCATGTCCTGCACTTGTGAGAAAATTTTAAAAATTAAAAGAGAGATGGGTTCTTGTTGAACCACTACTCATGAAACATGGGTCAATGAGTTTGACTCGAAACTACACGGTTGAATCCTGATAGCAATATCACAATTAAAAGAGAGTTTCATTGACTAAAGACATGAAGTAAATGCAAGTCATGAGAGAGAGATTACTTGCCTGACAACCACAGTACAAACAATAATGGAACTCAGTCCTCAATCTGTCTAATACTTCTTGCAATTCCTGTAGATCAAAACAAAAGTGAAGAAATAAAAACAAGCTCATATCAAAAGCAAAAAATACTTACAAACCCAAATAGATTTAATGCTCATTTAAAATTTAAAGCTTCGACTTCAAACCTAGATATTTAGCATGGTCTAATGTTAGAGAGAATTTCCTACATATAAACATGTTTAAAGGCATGCTTATTAGAAATGGACATAATAAGTGACCTAGAAATTATGGTTTTTGTCTCAGGCCTGTCTTAGTCAGTCGGAGTGGGGTTAACCTTAGAAAATAATTATTATGCCTGGATAGGTTGAAGGACACATTTATTAATAATTCACTGAATGAGTAGCCTTGAGACTAGAACTATTCTTGTAATCCATTTCTTAAGTTACAAGGCTCACCAGAATTTGATTTCAGTTAGAATCCAAAAGTCAATAATACGAGAAATCCAACATGCTATTGGTATAGACGATGATTGATTAACATTACTATGAAACAGCATCCAAAATAACAGCTGCTGTAAAACAGCAGATATACAAACGTAAATGAGTTAAATAAAGTGTCAATGGATTTCACATTTACAGGCAATGAGGGTCATGCTGGAATCACCCAGCAAATATCTGAATATTCTCAGCTCCTATTGGACTTGAACATGCCGGTGAATATTTGCACAAAGCATATAAATCAGCTGGTGCTAGCAATATCTGTTAATCAGATGGGGCAATATTAATATTCCCTTCCCTTTCACCTATTTATGTCATGAAAAAGAAACCTGGACCAGATGGTATCTTTCCATGCCTTCTTAGGACAGGATTGTTTTCTTAACCATGTCAAAAAGCAGATGGAATCCATTTTTTCTCAATTGTAAAACTTGTAATACAAATATTCATCTCCTAATTAATTAAATTAAAAAAGTTACCTCCAGAGTTACTTTTTCCTCCTCCTCTTCTACAGTATCTTCAGCATCCTGCTCAGGCTCATTTTCCTTCCCATACTTAATCTCCTCCAGCTGAGACAGTGCAGCCCTGGCTTTCTTATAGTTCATCACTATTTTTTTGCATTGCCATAATATATTGTTTCTCTCTTCAAACTCTGCCATCATGTTTATCTGATTCAGTTTCCTCTTCTCAGCAATCCTCTCCAGTTCCTTGGCCTTCTGAATCTGCTTCTCTTTCTCAACCTGGTCTCTTCCAAGACCGGTCCTTGATCTCTTGATGTCAGGTTCGAGTGGCTCAATCCTCCCCTGCCCATGCTTTCCAAGAGCAACACCAGGGCTATAACCCATTTGCTGAAGCATTTTAAAGCCAATGTTTGTTGAAGGTATGGCAGAATTGAACCCCCTTTTGAGCTGTTCATCTTCCTTCTTCTGTTGTATCCTTCTCTTTTCCTTCCTATTTAACTTTATTGTGTAGCCTATATTCTCTCTCTCCTTTTCTTTCTGCACTCATCGCGCATGAAGCTAATCAGAATTAGGCTAGTTCCAACATAATAATATTAAGTTTAAACTAAATTTCAACACCCCATCAGATCATTTACGGAATTCAATGTTAAGACCAGTTTACCAAATGAGCAGTCAACACACAATCGGAATCATCTTAAATAACTAGGTTCTAGGAATGAATAGACTGAAAAGGGTATTTTGTGTATGAATGTTATTCTTAATGCGTTGGATTGAAACAATTAAAACCCATTACAGAGTTTAAAGAAAAAGACACACCCATATGACTAAAAATACTCCCCAAAAAGTCACAGAGCTGGAATCCATCATAGCTTAGCGCCCTCTAGAGAAAGAAACTAAAGTATGCTATTAGCAAAATTATATAAGTTTTCGAAAAAATTCTAAATGCACTGGATGTGCGAAATACGCCCATTAAAATGCTCCGGTAAACAGACAAACTCACATAATTTTGGAAAAAAGGAAGAAAGAAGGGTGGGTTTAATTTTACAGCTTGCAGACTGGTGATTTCATCGGGCGGAAGGAACTGAGACAAATCGCCCATGTAATCATCGTCTCCTCCATCTCCCTGCATTGTTTTAAAAAATCAAACAAAAAAACATCAACCCTGCCAATTTTGAGGACAGAGAGCACATATAATCATGTCAGCATAGATGCAATAATTTAAATGTTCCTGTTTACGGCTCCCTTCTAGATAGGAGAAACCGTAAAATATAAATGGAGATGAAGATACCTAATGTAGGGCGTTCTTTTCGGTGAAAACTGCATTCCTAGCACTTTTATATTTTTAACACTGATTTTGGCTTAGTTAACGTGTTATTAATAATTTAGTTTTTAATCAATCAAAAATAATATTTAAACAAAAATTAAAATAAAATTTAATTTTTTAAAGTCAACTTGTAAAATATTTAATTTTATAAATTATAAAAATTATTTTTTGTATATATGATTGGTTAAAAAAGTTTTGTGTTATTGGGAAATAAATGCAAATTAAATTTTTTTTAGGAATGATTTTTAATAATTTGTAATATATTAATTTATATTATATATGTATACACCTAAAAATGGTCACATCACAATAGTCTGGTAATTAATATTTAATTAAATCTTTGAATTCAATCTGCGTATAAATAAATCTAAATAATTTACTTATATTGTTCATTCTTTTATTTCGATTAAATAAATAAGTTTATTTAATCATTTTTCTTATTTATTTCTTAATTAATTAAATAAACATTATGATTTATTTATATTAATTATCATATAATCTTGGCTTGAATATTTTATTCAAAGAAAGATTAAATATTCTTCTCTTCCAAAAATCTATTCACAATTCCATATTCTTAATATTTAATTTAATTCTTCCAAAAATCCATTCACAATTCCATATTCTCAATATTTAATTAATTCTTCTAAAGTCTATTCACAATTAAATATTCCAAAAATATTTAATTAAGTCTTTTATAGTTCTAAAATCAAAAATCAAACTCACATAAATTAAATAAATTTATTTATTTAATTTGGATTATTTTCAACAACCGTGAAACAAACTTCTAAAACAGAAAATTAATTTCTCTGTTTCTGTGCAAGCTTGTTCTCGTGGGTTGAAGACAAACCTTCATTCTTCTCTCCAACCTCCCAACATCTTCCATCTTCCATCTTCCTCTCAACCTCTCTATCTCTCACCATTCAAAATTACCAGACAATCTCACAGCCATTGATCTTTGCCAGCCAAACTCTTGCCTGCAAAAATCTATAAAAAGGACTGTCAAGTCTCTGAAAAATATACAAACTTTCATACAGGAAAACTATAGTCAATTAGTTTTTCAGCATCCATAGCCTTTAGAATCATAGCATAGCATAGTTTAGCATATTAGCATTCCATATCATAGCCAATCATCCTCATATCATAATTTTAACAACATCCATAATCCACAGCCCCTGTGCATAATTTACAGCCCTTGTGCATATCCGTATATCAACATTTTCCCTCCACCAGCATATAGGATAGAGAAGTATTCTCCTTTTCCATACTCATTCTGCAAGTTGCCATTCTGAGAAGCTTTGCTTATACAATCTGAGAGCAGCAGCTTCAAAAGAATCATCGAAGATAAAGAACAATGGAACGACTCTAAAGAAGTTTTGTTTGATTTCATTTCAATTTATCTTGCTTTCTTTAGTTTAATGTTGCATTGGTGTGTTTTTATTATTTCATTTTGATACTAACATTTTACACCCACATTTTTGGCTCCCACCGTGGGGCACTTGCCCCAATTTTAACATTTTTTCGTAGATTTTTCTGACAAGTTACGGCTAAAAGAGCGTATTAGCACATTAAACACGCTTCAGCACAATTCACACCTAGTTCAGTGCCCTTGACTGATTCTGCAACGCCCTTGATAGATTCCTTAGCGCCTTTGACTTGTTTCATAGCGCCCTTGACTTATTTCATAGCGTCCTTGACTTGTTTCATAGCGCTCTTAACTGATTTCATAGCGCCCTTGACTGATTATGCAACGCTTTTGATTAATTTTGCAGCGCCCATTAACTCTGTTTTAGCGCATTTTTAAAAGGTTGCAATTGTAATTTGTAACTTAAGTAAGGTTTGACTGGATCCGACGTGACCACGGCCTGTAAGCGTTTTAAAAGAATGAAGCAATCCTAGGATAGTCACTTAATTAGAATGAAGCAATCCTAGGATAGTCACTTAATTTAAAAGAATGAATCAATCCTAGGATAGTCACTTCATCTTTTATTTTGGACTAAAAAGAACACCATGTCTTTGTGAAGCAATATCTTCACTTAGCATAGAAAATTGTTCATTTGGGCTTAAAATTGAACTCTTGTTTGCTTTGTTTAAAACGGTGATAAGCCTATGCTCTCCCCTTAACTAGGTGATCAAAATGCCAAACTCATCTATTTCATTTCATGCAATTTCAAGCTTTGGTAATACCTTTTAGAAGGCTTGTCGTGATGGGAAAAAGTACTCACCCTACAAGAACGACCTAAGTAGGAACAACTAAAGCCAAGTTTTCCAACCCACTTTAATCAAATGCGGATGGTTGATGAAAATCTCATTTGACGGTAGTGTGCATTGATAACCATCCCCAAAGTCTTTGTTCTAAAGGTTGGGAGGTCTTTTGAGGGAGTATATCATTTGCCCCACTGAATGGAAACCCTTAATACGAACTGAGTGTAGTGGCTAACTTGTTAGTTTCCGAACATCATAATAATCACAGGCAGGGGAGGGAAGAATCTACCCCCAAGACACTCACCATATAACTGCCAAGGACCGTTTGCTCAGGGGATCTGGTATCCACTTTCGTCACTCTGAGTATGCGCCTGGAAAAGACAAAAACATGGGCACCCTTTTGGGGGTGACACGGCTGTGTGAGTCGACGTAGTTCTAAGATGTGGGTTGTTGATTATTATGATGACCTACTTGAGTATTAAGAGTGAGTCTGTTTGATCTATCTGTCATGTGTGAAACTTGTGAAAATAATTTTTGAAAAATATTTTGATCATACACTTAATGTTTAGCATAGGACTTAAAACAACTATTCTACAACTTGCTTGATGTGTTTTCAATACATTAATTCAGTAAAGATCATCCAAAATTTACAACTACATTGATTACTCTCATGTTACGAGATTGGAAATCCATAACTTTTGTTAAGAAATCCATTCTCAAACGAATCAAAAAGCCAAAGAAACCACTTAGTTACAAGAAACTATTGAAGAAAAGACGATTCTTGTACCAAAGCCGAAAGGTTTTGCTTAAACATAGAACCTTTATTCATCGATACCATGATTGTGTTAGAGGTTTCATTGATGATTGTTTTAGAGGTTTCACTGATGATTATGTTGTAGAACCATTATACTCACGAGCTTTCTTTCAAAGAAGAGCCCTTTTCCAAAGGCACAACCACAGTCAGCGCATTCGTTCTTCTTATATTCCCCAACCTGCAATTAAATATTCTACTCATCCAAATCAATTTCTGCAATAGAGAACTCAATCGCATTAGGCATCTATCACAAATCCATCTTTTTACGAAGCTACGATCAAACTTCATAAAGTGCAAAATCATTTCTTCTTGATCTTTTGCTTAAATTCCTGCCAACAGGATTTTCATCTTTCCAAATTAGGGAACAACACAAGTTAAAGATTAGAAATCTTTCAAGTCATAGAATCTTCATTCTATCCTGACTTTCATATCCATCAAACATTGCACTAGCTCATTCTTTTTTATCAAAAGTTAGTAGAATTTGGAATAAAGCTTATGCCTGTTGTCACGAGATCTCGGAAGCACATAGAAAAGGATGAAGGAGAAGCTTCCACAAGCAAAATGGGTGATAATAGTGAGAAAGAAGAGAATCCATTTCATATTGAAGAATTAACAGAGGAAAAACTTCAAGAAGCAGAACAAGATCCCCAATTCCATACTCTTATGGAAAGAATTTTAGAACGAAACAAAGAAAGATATTTTCTTTCATTAGCTAATTAAGGAGCTAAGTTACCTTCTGATTTTGATATAGAAGGGATTAAAGAGAATCCTGAAATTCCTCCTAATGACTTTAGTTCCCTTACTCAATAGATAAAAAAATTACAAGGGAAAATAAAGGAAATACAAGGGGGTGCAACAAAGAAGTATGTTTTGGAAGACATATGTCCTTATCCATTTGATAGGAGTCTTCAAATGATCCCTTTTCCAAAACATTGCGAAATACCTAAATTTGATAGGTACAATGGAAAAACTGACCCCATTGAACATGTGAGGGATTTCCAAAATATGAGTCTAGAATTCGCTTATGAAGATACCTACTTAATGCAATTGTTTCCACGAAGTCTAGGTGGACAATCCATGGAGTGGCTTTCTAAGATCACTCCCCCCATCAAAACCTTTGAGGAGTTAATAAATCAGTTTATATCACAATACGCTTACAACATCCAACACCAGATAACCATGCTTGATCTTTGTAAAGTGAAACAAAAAGTAGGGGAATCCTTCACTACATTTTTGCAAAGGTGGAGAAGATTGTTTGCACAATATTCCTGTCCTATTCCTGAAAAGGAAAAGATGGATATCTTCATCAATAGCCTAGATCAAGAATTAAGCTACAGGCTTAATCTTCATTGTCCTCCTAACTTTGAAAAATTTATTGAAAACACAATCACCATTGAAGGGGCTTTGGTTAAAAGAGGAGTGATAAAACTTGATAATCCAAGTTGATCCAACCAAAACAACAACGATAAAATAAGGTTTTGGAACAGAAATAAAAATGTTGTCAATGATGGTATAGTGGATGCAAACAATCTACGAACAAGATCATCTATCTTCAACTTATCAAGTGCTCCACGAAACAACCAACAAGGAAATACCAACCAATAAGGAAACAACAAACAACAAGGACAAAACTCCAATCAAGAAAGCATGACCAATCAAAGTACCAAGGATAATCGTGGTAATTTCAATAACAATCTTGGCAATACCCAAACATCAAATCCGTCTAGATCTCCATTCTTTTCAAATCGACGGAATTTTACCACGTTGGGTCAATCTCTTGAGTCTGCTCTCAAGGAGATTCTCGATAATAAGGTTATTACCTTACCACCACAAAGAGATTATGAGCCACGAGTCAAACCACCATCATGGAATGACTCGTATTATTGCAATTATCATCAATGTAAAGGTCATAGGACAAATAACTGTCAAGCCTTACGAAATCTAGTACAAGATTTAATTGACAATGGCACCATCAAAATTGAAGGACATCATACCAACGACAATCATCAAGCATTCAAAGATCCTTTACCAAACTATCAAAAGGGGGAAACATCAGATACCAAAGCAAAAAAACATAAATAATGTTGAAGACAACATAATCCGCCACATCTATGCAGATGATCAACGGGTTAATGTTATAAAAATCAAGGAAAAACAAGAGTATCAACAGGTTAATGTGACTACGAGAGGACAAGCAAAAGTTATCCTAAAAGGTAGTTCATCTAAGGCAGCTATTCCTTCTTAAAATCATTATAATCTAGTTGATCAATTGAGAAAAACATCAGCTCAAATTTCCATCCTTGAACTTCTCAAAATATCCCCCGTACACAAGAATATTTTGGAAGAAGCTCTTGTAAACACAACTGTTGACACTGATCTAGATGCAAACAAATTTCAAGCTATGGTGGGACATTTGTCTTCCCCCACTTGTCTTTCATTTTCTGAAAAAGATGATGCTTCCATGACACATCCACATAATTCATCGCTTTATCTTGAAGTGATGATCCATAAACACCGAATCAGACGTGTCTTAATAGATGGAGGAGGGTGATCCCACAATAATGGGTTACAGTTTTTGGCCAAACTTGACATTAAAATCAAGATTTTTCACCAGACATTCACTTTCTTACACCTATAGCAGCTAAACCATTAAGGTTTTGAAGATGAATCAAACTAGTTATTTGTTAGATATTTTGTGTAGATTCTAATTATATTTTTTAAAAAAAAATTAAAAATAAATTGTGAATCATTTTATGTAATTTTTAATAACTTGTTTTTTCTACTAATCAGCATTTTTAAAAAGTGATGTTTACTTCGGCCCACGTAACTTTTTTTATAGATAGGATACAATTCTGATTTTTAAAATACAAAATTTTCACACCAATATCTAGGGGATGAATATTTTTTCATAATTTTTTGTTACATTTTTTTTTTTAATTAATTTTCCAAGTCAAACATAATTATAATTTGGATAGAGGTGTACTTCGGCATGCATAACTTTTTTTGTATTCATTTGAATTAACTTATTCTTTTTTTGTTGGAATAAGGACATCAATACCTAGGGCACATGTATTTTTTAGAATTTTTTTTCTCTATTTTTCTATTTTTTCGTATGTGTGAAATAAAGAACTTGAAGTTCATTGAAAATCCTACACTCACAAGAAATAAAAAATAAATATAATAATCAAATTAAACATATTTAAAATTATACTTTTTAGGAAGCTTATAATAAGGGCTACAGGCTTACAAAACATAAATTTTAAATGAATTCATTTGATCACCCAAAAGGTAAATCAAAAGTGGTTTTTTATCAGCATTTTGATAGGTGTAGAGGAGACTCGATTATAGGTATGGTTTAAATCTAAAAAGGTTCTATCCAAGGGGGTTTGATCTAAGGGGGTTTGATTAATCCCTCTTTAATTAAAATAATTTAAATGGAACCTTTAAAGTCATAAATCATTGTATTTTCTTAAAATATGTGATTTCAGGCAAAAATCAGGATGTCCCAAAAAGTGTAACCCATTATTGTGGCAGGACCCAGGAGCCAGTTTAAATATTTGTATCTTAAAGCTAATACATGCCTTAGGAATATCAGAAAACTCCATTGATTCACGAAGGAAAATAATTATCAAGGCATATGATGATGAAGAGAGAGCTTCTAAAGGACTAATAATGCTACCTATCAGAGTGGGACCTGTTGTGAAAAATACCTTTTATCAGGTTCTAGATCATGATCTTTCCTATAACATACTTTTGGGTTGCCCATGGATTCATGATATGCAAGCGGTACCATCAACATACCATCAATGCCTCAAGTTTCCATATGATGGACAAGAAATAACTATACAAGTTGATTACAATAGCACCCAAATTTGTTCAAATCTCTAAGCAACTCAATACGTCTTTGTGCCACATAATAGGGAGGCTTTTATTGCTTCTTCTTCCAATCTACAAGGCCAATTGCAAAAATTGACCAAGAATCTTGACACCAAGCTACATTTTAAAGACAAAGGAATAGGCGAATATTCGCTATCCCTTTCTATCTTACCTCTTTCTCCAAGGTCACATGGTTAGCCAACCCTATCAAATCAAAAGATCGCAACAGCCTCTACATCCCAAGCTTCTGTGTCGATCACAAAATTTGATGGACAATTCATTAAAGCTAACACCACTGAGGAAGAAGCTGAAGATAGGGACATCCTAAGCTAGCTATACAAAGATGAAGATGAATCTCCCTTGCACATCAAATTACCCACTAAACAATATGGCAAAGGGTATACTATCATGCAAAGAATGGGCTATGAAGGAAATGGTCTTATAGGAAAAAGAAAAGAAGGAATCATTGAGCCAATCCAACCTATTTCAATACATCCAAATGATAAAATAGGACTTAGATATGGTAAAAATATAGAAGGGTCAACTTCACAGCAAACACAACAAACTCATGAAGGAGAATCAATTTCAGATAAACCCCATGAAGATGTCACTCTACAAAAAATTTATGGACCAGTTTTTCAATTGTAGAATAGTTCAGACACTAATTCCAATGAATACGAATGGGATGATGTCTCTCATGATACATTCTTAACAGAGAAAAGGGTGGATGTCATACACAAATTTGCACCCACGTTCTTACAAGGAGAGGGCTCAAGGCCTCCACTTGATTATGTTTTACAAAGCGATCATGACTCAAGTGAGGATGTTTCAGATTTTAATGAGATTGATAATCGATAGGAGAATACCATCATAGACCTTGTCCTTCATGAAAATGACAACCATGTTATGACTTTGACGGCTTAAGACCTTACCCAACCTAATGATCCCATGCCTTTAGTTTATCCAGAACTTATTGATTGGGACAATGACGCACCTATCCATATCCCTACATTCCATGATGATGAGGATATTATAAATTTCCTTTGTTCATCTAATCAAGAAAACTATTGTGCCATCGAAGAATCTCATACTCAATATTTTGATAGGGAGGGTGTCAAGTCTCTTAGCTGCAAAATAAATGAAATAAAAGATGGATCTATCGGTGAAAACCAAAAAATGGCAGTGGTAGATCACAAGAGAAAAATAAAGAGCGAATCCGATGGTGAAACCTTTTTGAGGCACTGAAAGATGGGAAACTTGACACTCTTCCCAATCATTATCAAGAAAGATCTTTTGTTTTGATTGAGCCCACAGAATCAATCAACATAAGTACAGCAGAGCAGCCAAATTTTTTGCAACTTGCAGCATCATTAACAGTGGAAGAAGTACCAAAATTCATAGAGTTCTTGAATGAGAATCAAATCAACTTTGCTTGGTCATATGTCGATATGCTAGGGTTAGATCCTAATCTGATAATGCATCATTTATCTATAAACACAGGGGAAAAACCTGTGAAGCAGAAACTCAGAAAAATGCATCTGCATGTTGCATTATTAGTTAAAGAAGAGTTAAAGAAGCTTTTAGATGTTGGATTCATTCAGTCTATTGACTATGCAAAATGGATCTCCAATATCGTATCTATTTCAAAGCCAGACGAAAAAATTAGAATTTGTATAGATTTTAGAGATTTGAATAAAGCATGTCCCAAAGATGACTTCCCTTTGCCAAACATAGATATGATTGTTGATTTAACTGCTGGCCATGCAATGTATTCATTAATGGATGGCCTTTTAGGATACAACCAGATCAAGATTGCACCAGAGGATCAAGATAAAACAACGTTCACATGCCCTTGGGGTACCTATTACTGGAACGTAATGCCATTTGGGTTAAAGAATGTAGGAGCCACATACCAACGAGCAATGACAACAATTTTTCATGATATGATGCATACATTCATGGAAGATTACGTTAATGATCTTTCCAAATCCAACACAAGAGAAGAACATCTTAAAATCTTGTCAAAGATCTTTATCAGAATGGAGAAGTTCAATGTTCGACTCAATCCAAAGAAATGTGTTTTCAGCATTACATCTGGAAAACTCCTAGGATACATTGTTTCAGAAAAGGGCATAGAGGTTGATCCAAGAAAAGTACAAGCTATAATGGACATGCCGCCACCATGAAATATCAGTCAACTCCGATCACTGCAAGGACACCTACAATCCATCAGGAGGTTTATAGCTCAACTGGCAGACAAAAGCTTACCATTTACACATCTATTGCATAAAAATGTCCCATTCAAATAGGAGGAAAAGTCTAAAGCAACATTTAATCAGATCAAGCAATATCTCATGAATCCACCAGTCCTAATTCCACTAGTTCCAGGAAAGCCACTCATACTTTATATTTCAGCAACAAAAGTATCTTTGGGAGCATTACTAGCACATGAGGATTCTACAGGTAAAGAAAGGGCCATATACTATATCAGCAGAACTTTAACAAGTCATGAACTAAACTATACTTTCATTGAAAAAGCTTGTCTAGCAGTAGTGTTTGCTTCTCAAAAGTTGCATCACTATATGTTGGCTCATACAGTTAAGTTGATAACTAAAATTGATCCATTAAAATACATCTTAAGCAAAGCCACCTTAACAGGAAGACTTGAAAAATGGGTAATGATCTTAAGTGAGTTTGACATCCACTATGTAGATCGAAGAGCTATAAAAGGACAGGTCATTGCAGATCAGTTGGCTGAAGCACCTTTACAAGAAGAAAACCCAATGCACATTGAATTTCCTGATGCAGGTGTCTTCACAACAACGATTAAGAAATCATGGACATTGTACTTTGATGGATCCTACACGCAATAAGGCTCGGGGGCAGGGATTCTTTTTGTCACACCTGAAGGACATACCATTCCAAAATCATATCGGTTGATGTTTCCTTGAACAAATAACATGGCTGAATATGAAGCATTGCTCATAGGAATGAAGATAGCATTAGATTGGCGGATTACAGAGTTGCAAGTCTATGGTGATTCACAACTTGTCATTAATCAAATCAATGAGGATTATCAGACTAAAGATGATAAGTTGCTACCTTACAAGAACATGGTGGATGATTATAGAAAGTATTTTGTGGCAATCAAGTTTTCACAAATCCCAAGGATTGATAATAAAGTTGCAGATGCAATGGCTATGATTGCTTCCTTGTTACAATTATCAAAAAATCAAAAACGATACAAATTCTTGGTGGAACAATTGTTTTCTCCCGCCTATGATAATCCTGAGACCCAAGTCATATGCCATTTAACCGATTCTGATTCACCCTTATATGGCAAGATTTATACCTACCTGAAAGATAGCATCTTACCTTTAGATTTATCCCGAAACCAAAAAAGGAATTTCATACGCCAATCGATATCCTTTACTGATGTAGTCTTGATGGTACGCTCCTTCGATGCCTTGAACGTGATGAATCTGAAAAAGCCTTACAAGAGGTTCATGGTGGTATTTGTGGAACTCATTCAAGCGGTTTAACCTTAGCCAAGAAACTTGTTAGAATATGATATTATTGGCCTACCATGGAGAGAGAATCTTTTACTTTTGTCAAGAAGTGTTCTAAATGCCAGATCCATGGGAATCTTATTCATGCACTTGCACAAGAACTGCAACCTTTCACTCCGACATGGCCTTTTTCTCAATGGGGACTAGATCTTGTTGGAAAAATTCATCCTTCATCATCAAATGGGCATAAATTTATCATAACGGCTACAAAATATTTTACAAAATGGATCAAAGTTGTCCCTTTGACGACCATGACTGGTAAACAAATATCTTCATTTATCCTGAATTACATTATCTGCTGATATGGAATTCCTAATTCTATCATCACTGATAATGGGAGGCCTTTCAAGAATCAGGATGTTGATGAACTCTATGAAAGATTTCATATCCAACATAGGTTTTCTACACCTTATTATCCACAAGGAAATGGTCAAGCAGAAGCTTCAAACAAAATAATCTTGAAGATCTTGAAGAAGACGGTAAATGATGCCAGTCGTGATTGGCATGTCCAGTTAAATCCAGCTTTGTGGGCATATAGAACCAGCATTCGCACACTAATAGGAGCTACCCCATATGCCTTGGTATATGGAGCATAAGCGATCTTACCATTAGAGATTGAAATACCTTCGCTTAGGGTCTCACTCAAAGGATTGATAAATGATGAAGACTACCGAGTATCTCGTCTGCAAGAGTTAGAACTGTTAGATGAAAGATGTCAACATGCAGCTGATCATTTGAAGGGTTATCAACAAGTTATGTCCCGTAGCTACAATCACAGAGTTAAACCACAGACATTTCAAGTGGGTGACTTAGTCTTGAGAGAAAATCCACGAAATCAACAAGACAGAGAAAAGAAAGGAAAATTTGAACCAAATTGGCTTGGTCTATTTGTCATCATTGCAGCATACGGTTCTGGAGCATATCAGTTATCCACGTCAGAAGGGGACCTATTTGAAGAACCAATCAATAGCATTCATTTGAAGAAGTTCTATGTTTGAGTCATCAAAATAGAAAAAATCCATAAAAATAAGAAAAAGTCCTGAAAAAATCCATAAAAATTAGAAAAAGTCCTGAAAAAATCCATAAAAAGTCAGAAAAAGTTCTAAAAAATCCATAAAAATCAGAAAAAGTCCTGAAAAATCCATAAAAATAAAAAAAAGTCCTGAAAAAATCCATAAAAATCAAAAAAAGTCTTGGAAAAGTGCAATAAAAATTAGTGGTGAAAACCTGGTAAACAGGCGCTACTTGTGACCAAAATGGGCTCCTCTATCTATTAGCTTATGTCTTGCATTCACTTTTGCAGCATCATCTATCTGTATCTTTCATTTGTACATATCTGTCATATCCATATCATGCAACGAGAATCCTTGTGTTTCATCATGCCTTGATGAAATTTGTACATATCCATCATATTCAAGTTGTGTTTACACAGGGGGCAGAAACATAGACTAGATAAATAAGAGAGGGGCAACGAGCATTTAAAACATCACAAATGGAAAAATGACAGTTTGACACAACGCAACATACATTGACGCATCAAATCAACCACAACATCACAACAATCACTCAATGCCAATGACATCAAACAACATGGTCAAAACAACGTTAATCAAAACACAAACATCAATGTTGATAACTAAGTTGGATGATCTTAATCTGAATAATGTTTGGAATAATTTTGGCAAAATTTGAATTGTTGGTTGATTTTCTATCATATCTCTGGAGCAATTTGATGATGTACTGAACTAGAAAAGGAAGGAAGGAGTATGATTTTTCTTTGTCTATTGTTTGTGAGGAAATCATTAGTACTATGCAAATTGGTCATGAGACATGCTCTACTACATATCATTGATGACATTTCAGAATTTGCATAGGAAACGGGTTAAATCTTGTCTGTTTATGCAAGTGATACTTAGGTCATCTCGGTTCAATTATACCTAGATGCTTGTATTATCTTGCTATATCAAAAATAATGAAAGCAATACTCAAGTCATCACTGGTGCTAACATACCCTTTGATGCTTGTATTAACTTTAACATTTCAATGCTCTATGGTGACACAAAAAGCACAAATAAGCTCTCAAAATGGCAATATTGTATGGATAAATCTGCATGGTTAGTATAGATCACATTCATTTTAGAATTTGCATTTTGCATTTATAGATTTTTCCAAAAGCCGACAAAGTATCAAATGTTTCATATCTTTTTGAATAAAATGACTGAGTACATTTTGACAAAAACATCATCACATGCATTTTTCATATATATTTGCATCAGAAAATCATAAAAACAAAGTATACATCATAATCAAAACATTCATGAGTATTCATAGGTTGTACCGTCTATCATTTCACATTCATATTCATAAAATCATTCATCAATAGATTACAATCATATCATAACATTGCACTTATATCATAAATCATGCATATAGAAAATAGACACATTCATCATATAAGGAATTAGCGCTGCATATCATATATCTCAAAAATGAATGTCAAAATGTACAAAGATGTCAACTATGTATGACATAACATCATCAAAAATGGGATCATATCAGTGTGTATACAAATGTCTCGCAATGATAAAACATCATGCAAAAAGCACTATGGAGTGCTATCCTTTGATGGTGCTAGTCTGGGACTTGTCCCACCTACACCTGATGGACCTGCTCCACCTGCCCCTGATGATCCTCCTGGCGGTAATGGCTGAGATACACCCCTACTAGTAGCCCGAGAACGACTATGTGTAGACCGAGACTGTGTATAACTCACTCTCTGCTCGGGTGGCACTGCATCATGATATCTGATCCTATAGAACTCTGCCTCCCAGACAGCTCTGGTCAACTCTCTCATCATGCTATCACCTGCTACTGCTCTCTGAAGACTGTCAGCTAAGGCCATGGCCTCCTCACCCTGTCGTCTGGCTGTATCTCTCTCAACTGTCACTGTAGTCAACTATCCCTATAGTTGTGTAATCAAGGCCTGTGCCTGTGCTAGCTGACCCTATAAGCTATGCACTCTACTCTGCAAGGGAGATATATGACTCGACACCACTGGATCTACTGAAGATGATGGATCTGAATGTCTCATCTGTGGTCCACCTCTGCCACCACCTCTGTTGACACCTCTGCCGCTACCTCTGCCACCTCTGTCACCTCCTCCACCACTATCACCCCCACTCTCCTCATCACTACCATCTCCATCCCCATATGAATCATCATCATCATCCTCAGAGTCATCACCCTCTAAAGCCTCCTCTCGCTATCACCTATGTCCGCCTTTATGTGGTCTCTGCTCTGCAACTGGAGCGGTCGGCTCATCAGGATCAAATAATCACGGCGCAAGATGCTCCAACACATACTGACCATACTCTGGAGTCATCCCCCCATCAATAATATATGCTCTGTACTCCCACATCTATACTCCCAAACTGGTGAACTCTGCCACTGCTGCATCATAAGAAATCCGCGGACCCCACACTGTCAACTCCTGCTGCCGACGCGCATAAATAGATGAACCCTGTGGCATACCCTGAGGCTGACCATACTGTCGCCACACTCGACCGAGAAGAAACCTCTCAATGATACTAGGAGTATGACCAATCAGATATCTAGAAGTAAATACAAAGGGCATCTCCCTAGCATCCTCTGGCCATGCCTCACAATCTACATAGGGCCGCTAACATACTGTCTCAAGATCATCTAGAAGACGCTGCCAATGATCTAATTTTCCCAACCGTGGCTAAGCAATGACATCAGTATATCTAAATCTGTACGGTCGACCGACAAGTCGTCGTCCACAAGTCAATGGACACATAACAGCAAAGTGCTCCCATGCCCATATCTGTAACAACGAACAACCAACAACAAAACTCTGGCCTCCACCATACACAATATGATGTAGCTCATCGTACAAGTGTCCAAGCATGCATGATCCCCAAGCATATTGTGTACCCTGCATCACCATACTCTCAAGTACACGACCCCACCCAACTGCAAAACCCTTCGACCTATGGTCGGGGCACATAACACCTCCAATGAAACCTGCAAGTACAAACAGTAGCGGTGCATAAGAATCTGTCATCTCCGCCCATGAGATATAATATCCTGCAATCTGATCATCCCTGAATATTCATCTCAAGGCATCGATGCCTCCCATCTCCCGGGCATCAAATCTCACTATCTCGCCCATCACTGGAATCCTCAAGATACGATATACATCCTCTGGAGTCACAGTAATCTCTCCTGTCAGAAAATGAAAGGTGTTTGTGTCACTATGCCACCTCTCTACAATTGATGTCAATAAACCTCTATTGAGACGCACCTCGGGCATCTCAAGCAACGAGGTCAGTCCACATGCCCCGATCACATCTCTATCCACCTGTACAAGCTGCGAAATCAATCTCCATGTCTTCGGGAATGTCTCCCGTAACTGCAAAATGCCCAATCTCTCCTATTGCAATAGGAAGAATCATCAAGTCAAGGCAAAATCAATATCAAATCATCAAGACAGATCACATCAATCAAATCAGATAAAATCAATCAAATCAACCTATTTGTTTTTCATTTTCATGGAAAAAAATTTTATCACAATCATGTTTGTTTTTAACAATTTTAGAAGCAAACTTATCAAATCAACCTATTTGATTTTCATTTTCATGAAAACAAATTTATCAAATCCTGTTCGCTTTTAACAACTTTAGAAGCAAACTTATCAAACAACTGTTTGTTTTTAACAACTTTAAAAGCAAATTTATCAGCTACTATTTGATTTCCAACAACCTTGGGAACAAATTGATCACACCAAACAACATCAAATCATGGGCGCTACATAAACCTTAATGGGCGCTACAGAATCATGGGTGCTATGAAAATAATCATGGGTGCTACAACAATCCTACTGGGTGCTACAAGATCATGGGCGCTACAAAACACCTGATGAGCGCTACAGAAAATCTAATGGGTGCTATAGAATCATAGGCGCCAAGAAAAACATCATGGGTGCTATAAAAAGCATAAAGGGTGCTAAAATAATGTTTAAAGCTACAAAAAGGTTGGGAAACATGCTCTAAACGAAAAATTTTCAAACACTGAAAGGTTAACGAGGTAAATAATGCGGGTCCATAGTGTGTTGGCTGCTGATGTTGTCGGATGCGCTCAAAACTATGCTGGTGGATAGGAAGTGCCATCTTTCTCACTCCAGAGCTCAAAAATTACAATTTTTACTAAGTTAAAATGGGAAAATGACATTTTAAACCTATTTAAAGGCAAAATTGGGGCATTTTATCACATTTTATCACAGCAAGGGCAATTTAGATCATCAATTTTTCATCTCACATCTTTCCACGTCAATTTCTTCATATCATCATTTTCGAACGATAAATCAACATCTTAAAAATCATAAAAATCGAAAAATTTCAAAAAATCTAAAAATTCATAAAAATCACAAAAATCAAAATCTTATCAATTCATCGTCCAAGGGGGCATATACCTATCAACATTCGACAATCAGCGTCCGGGGAAAATTTCAAAATTCCTTGAAGCAATGCGTAAAACACATCACTTCAAAGAGGGGCAAAATGTATACACCTAAAAATGGTCACATCACAATAGTCTGGTAATTAATTAAATATTTTTAATATTTAATTAAATCTTTGAATTCAATCTGCGTATAAATAAATCTAAATAATTTATTTATATTGTTCATTCTTTCATTTCGATTAAATAATAAGTTTATTTAATCACTTTTCTTATACATTTCTTAATTAATTAAATAAACATTATGATTTATTTATATTAATTATCATATAATCTTGGCTTGAATATTTTATTCAAAGAAAGATTAAATATTCTTCTCTTCCAAAAATCCATTCACAATTCCATATTCTCAATATTTAATTTAATTCTTCCAAAAATCCATTCACAATTCCATATTCTCAATATTTAATTAATTCTTCTAAAGTCTATTCACAATTAAATATTCCAAAAATATTTAATTAAGTATTCTATAGTTCTAAAATCAAAAATCAAACTCACATAAATTAAATAAATTTATTTATTTAATTTGGATTATCTTCAACATCCGTGAAACAAACTTCCAAAACAGAAAATTAATTTCTCTGTTTCTGTGCAAGCTTGTTCCCGTGGGTTGAAGACAAACCTCCATTCTTCTCTCCAACCTCCCAACATCTTCCATCTTCCTCTCAACCTCTCAATCTCTCACCATTCAAAATTACCAGACAATCTCACAGCCATTGATCTTTGCCAGCCAAACTCTTGCCTGCAAAAATCTATAAAAGGGACAGTCGGGTCTCTGAAAAATATAGAAGCTTTCATACAGGAAAACTACAGTCAATTAGTTTTCTAGCATCCATAGCCTTTAGAATCATAGCATAGCATATTTTAGCATATTAGCATTCCATATCATGGCCAATCATCCTCATATCATAGTTTTAACATCCATAATCCACAGCCCCTGTGCATATCCGTATATCAATATTTTCCCTCCACCAGCATATAGGATAGAGAAGTATTCTCCTTTTGCATACTTGTTCTGCAGGTTGCCATTCTGAGAAGCTTTGCTTATACAATCTGAGAGCAGTAGCTTCAAGAGAATCACCGAAGATAGAGAACAATGGAACGACTCTAAAGAAGCTTTGTTTGATTTCATTTCAATTTATCTTGCTTTCTTTAGTTTAATGTTGCATTGGTGTGTTTTTATTATTTCATTTTGATATTAACATTTTACACACACAATATAATAGTTTATTTTAATTATATTATATGTAATATTAATTTATATTATATATTTATATACAATATAATATAAGTTATTTTATTTTGTAGGTTCTCATTTCATATATATTTATATATATTAATAAACTATCCTAATTGATTACTATGTTAATTATAATATTAATATTATTATATTATTACTATTAATATAATTAATATAATAGTAAATCACTATATTAACAAGAGCTACAAAGCTGTGAAGTTTTTGTCAAAAAGTGCAAGAATAGTCTTATTTTGATTTGTTGTGTGTGCTATGCTTTAACAATAGTGTTGATATTATAAAAACTTAATAGTAATCTTGAAATTTGTTTGATGGTGACATATAATATTATAAACAAATTGCATAATGTGTTAGACAATCTATTGATAGATCTAATCAAGGATTCTTATAAACATGATATAATAAATATACTTGAAATGAGAACAATGGCATGGGTACATTAGGTCACATCATCATTTGTAGCATACTCATCAAGGATTGCATCAAAAACCTTTACCTTAATCCTAATTCTAACTATGATTTTAACTCTAACCCTAACTCTAGCCCTAACCCTAGTCCTAACTATAATTATAATGCTTACCCTAACTCTAATTCTTACCCTAATTCTAATAGTAACCTAATTAAAAGAATTTTGAACATTTTGAAATCCATATATTTTTTTTTATGTTTTTTTACTCATCTTTTAATTTTTTATCCTATTTGTGTTACTCATGCTTTTAAAGAAAAAACGATGCTATTATTTGTTTATCCTATTTGTGTTACATATAAATAATATTATTTGTTTATTTTTTGGGTGTTTTAAAATTTTAAAATATATTAGATGATATAATTTGACTTGTTATATTTTTATATAGTTCTCTATATGATATAATATTTTTATTTATTATAATATATCATCTTATTATAATATTTTGTTATAGAAATATTTATTAATTTAGAATATTTTAAAATATAAATATAAAAGATATTTTTAGAATTTTTATCTTCAAATATTTATAGAAATCAATTTAGGTTAAGATATTGAAAATCTTCTCATCGTAAACATAAAGTTCATTTGAGTCACTTGGTGATTTTGTTGTACCAACTGCAATCTACTAAAAATGGTTAGAATTGTGATTATATTTTTTATTCAAAAATACATTGTTAAAACCATTTTCCTTGATATTTTGAACATTCTCAAAGTAAGAGTAATATCCTATGCTATATTTAAATAAATTTACATACTCCTGTGGGAATCTATTGTTGAACCCAAAAACTTTAGGTTATAACTGCAGGAATCTATTGCTTAACCCAATAAAATTCAACAAAAATTGAATTTTCATATTGTATTTTTTCCAACTATACTTAATCCTAAAATAATTTTAACTTTGTTATAAAAGTTAAAAACAAACTCTATTATCAACAAGAAATTTTATTTAAATCCATTTAATGGGAAATATTTATGTATCTAATAAAGAAGATACAACTTTATATAAAGAAAGGGTTAGAATTGTATAACTTACTAAATAATTTAAAATTAATAATGCTTCCTCTTAGATTATGAGAGAAATAGAAGAAATAAATACAATTGAAAACAAGAGCTGCAGAGCAGCGAAGTTCCTGCTAGAAAGTTTTAGAATAGTTTTTTTTTGTATTTGTTGTGTTTGTTATGTTTTAGGGACAATTGGCCAGGATAAAGTAGTTGTCACCTAAATTTAGGAATTTGATCATGTTGATAGAGTCAACTTTGTCTTCCATTAGAAAATGACCCTTCTAACAAAAGAATTTTGCTCATTTCAAAATTCTGAGATGCTTTGGTTGTGCTTTTAGCCATGAAGAAAGCGCAATTTACATGTTGCCAACATTAAGCAAATATTAATGAGTTCAAATATTTCCTTAACCATTCAACATATATATTAACAATCCTCTTTAAAAAAGCAAAGATCTTTAGAACTTTCATTGTATGTAGAGTCATGTATAACCAACCTGCTTAAATGTTATAGTTCTATGCACAAATGAAAATGAAAGCATATAGTCTTAAGTCCTTTTATAGGTGCCTAATGCCTCCAAAAAATGCCTTACAATAGAAAATGATCTTTTTATTCCATTCAATAATAGATAACTCATTTATAAGCCTCATAAAACTTATATGTGAAGTGTATTGCAAAAGGCCTAGATCAAACATCAAAAATCTCAATTGAACCCATATGCCTATTTTGTTGATTGTAGAGTAGTGGAAAAAAGCATAACAATAGTCATTGGACTAAGAACACAAGGTAGAGGATTAATTGTTGAAGTTATTCTTGAAGCCTCTTCATAGGAAACATGACTGACTAATTGGTATTCTCTTTTAGCACTAGGATCCTACAAAAGTGGAAGCAATAGTTTTAATTTGCTATATATTAACCATCTTTTACTTACAAACATTTTTTGAAAAAGGAAGTTAGAAGGTGCCATACCTCTATGACATTTAAGCCTAGATCAATTAGTATTGCACCAGGTTTTAGCCAATCACCATGAACCAAATTTGGCACACTTGCTACAAGTACAAGAATATCTGCTTCATGAGTAAAATATATAGGAAATTCTTTCTATTTTGAGTAGCTATGGTCTACATAATTATTTTGTGGAAACATGGTTTAAAACTTTAAATTAATACTTAAGAGTAAATATTGTCTACTATGTTTCAAATTTTAGAGCTATTCAATAGAATATGGCCCATATTCTGACATGTCAAACACTTTTTTAAGAAGAGAAAATGTAGTTCACCATTAATCAATGTGTATTTATTTACAGACTAAACATTTGTACTTATAAATTTATAAATATGTATTTTTCTAGATCCTTTTCAATTGAAAATAAAGATTACAATATTTCTTGTAGAGTATGTAAAAAGTGATCTATGAAAATTCAGATCTACCCATTTTGTCTAACAAATTTGTTTTAAGACATTTAACTATTATTGTTGCTATCCCTTTTCTAGATCCTTTTCAGTTGAAAATAAAGATTACAATATTTCTTGTAGAGTATGTAAAAAGTGATATATGAAAATTCAGATCTACCCATTTTGTCTGAAAATTTTGTTTTAAGACATTTAACTATGATTGTTGTTGTCCCTTACCTTCAAAATAAAGTGTAAGCTGAAAGTCTGACAACTAATTCTCAAGCAAAAGTTTTTAGTATTTTAAATAACCTTATTATAAAATTTAAAATTATCCTTCATAGCTCAAATTTTGATTCTACTCTTTGGATTGAAAATATTTTACCCTTAAAGAACTTGCTCTTCATGTGACAATTTTTACTCAATATTGTGGTGGAAACATCAGATACTTCAACTCTAATGATTCAAATTATTCTATTCCTTTCAAGGTGACCACACAATGCTCATGCATTTCTAG
The DNA here is from genome assembly GCA_007258455.2 of Sequoia sempervirens. Taxonomy (NCBI): domain Eukaryota; kingdom Viridiplantae; phylum Streptophyta; class Pinopsida; order Cupressales; family Cupressaceae; genus Sequoia; species Sequoia sempervirens. Next base: position 83,438 of record VDFB02061089.1, read on the forward strand.
GATAGTATAGTTATAAGCCTACCATTTTAGAATCACAACTTTGTACTGTAGACTCATCACTATGTGAACTGATATTTATCTAGGGTATTAATTGTTTAACTTAGATATTGATGTGTATACCCCTAGATTCTAGATCTTCTTGTCTCATTTGAATTTTTGTTGACATCACTATCTCTAGATAAGTCATAACCAAATTCTAAGGTCATCTCTAGATGGGAATGCTCTCTTCCAGATATGATGAACTAGGGCATGAGTGCACTAATTGTGTTATATATCCATCAATGTTTTATTTGGATGATCAGACAAACTTTAGGAAATCGTAGATATAAATAGAAAGATTAAATAAAAGCTAAATGAGATACACTCTTGACAATATTTGTTTTGGATTTTCATTGCTATTTGGTTCTATGTTATATTCTTTTCAAAATTGGAAGCTTTTTTTTATGCTAATTGGAATAGACTCTGTTGATAAATCACAAGAGATAACTCTTTGCAATCAAACACAAATCTCCAGATTTTACACACATATCCAATAATTATCACCAATTAATCAGAATAGTAGTATCAAATCTCAGTTCAATGATATCTGTCAATATCAGATTCAGAATTAACAATAAATTCTAGATACTCCACACTAGGCACTGAAACAAATTGAAAAGTTATCTTTATTTACATTTCCTCTAGAAACTCATCTATCTTGTAAGTCAGGTAACATTTGCAAACTGTATGTATTGGCTTGTGATGCTAGAATTGGTAGTCATGTAAATTTTTTTAACATACTAGCTAGTATAAGTTTTGTACTAAGGGCCTCTACCATTTTTTATGGAAAAAATACATGATAATGAGTCTCTTTAACTTAATCCCCTTCTTGGTGAAGAAGGCCCTATGGGGGATGACTAATTGAATTGAAAAAGAAGACAATTCATTATGCAATTAATACTCCCCTGGTTGAAGTTTACAAGAGGTATATGCAGTATAGAAGTTAAGTCAACTTATCAAAGGCTTAGGACATATCCAATTTGATAATCATTCTAGAATAAAAGTCAAAATTTGAGAGATTGAATGGTTCTCTAGGTGTAGGTGGATTTGCAAGGTGTACTTTACTCTAAAGCATTCTCAAGAGGTTAAACACAATGATAAAAAATCTGAACAATATATAAGGTATATAAAAATAAATGCCTTGTGGGCTTCGACAAAGGGTCTTTTAAACCAAATTGGCATCTAGCATGGTCATGACTTAAAAAATAACCAATATTATTATACCCTTATTGTACCCTACCCTTTATTGAACCCTAATTTAAGCCTAACCCTACCACTTACCATAGCCCTAACCTTAGCTCCAAGTTTATAAATTTGGCATTAATGAAAAATATTACAAACCAAAATAAGTATTTTAACTTAGAATTATATTTATATGTGAAATGAAGTATTATTAGAGTTAGAATTATTAATCATAAGAAATAATTATTCAAATCACAACAATATTTGTAAAGCTTAGAATTAATTATAAAATTAAACTAAATTTTAATTTCTAAAATTTATAAAGTATTTATTACTTAGTTTTGAAAATAATCATTTAAATTATAGTAATTATCTACTACAAAGAAATTAAATTAAATCTAAATTTTATTTTTAAAATAATTCAACAATTATTAATTATAATTTTACAATAAATTAAGAATATATATATATATATATATATATATATATAAATCTTAGTTTATAAATTTGGCATTAATGAAAAATATTACAAACCAAAATAAGTATTTAATGAAGTATTATTAGAGTTAGAATTATTAATCATAAGAAATAATTAATCAAATCACAACAATATTTGTAAAGCTTAGAATTAATTATAAAATTAAATTAAATTTTAATTTCTAAAATTTATAAAGTATTTATTACTTAGTTTTGAAAATAATCATTTGTAATTATCTACTACAAATAAATTAAATTAAATCTAAATTTTATTGTTAAAATAATTCACCAATTATTAATTATAATTTTAGAATAAATTAATAATATATATATATATATGACTAAATTTTCTATTATTTTTTCTTTGCATCCAAATTATTTTATTTTCTAAAATTACATTAAATTCTAACTTTAAAAAATCAGAAATTATTTTTCATGCCTACTTTTGTATTTTTGAGTTCAATTAGGTATCTTGTTCTTTAAATTTGAATAACCAATCAAAGAGTAAATTAATAATCAAGTCATCACAATGTGTGTGTATATATATTACAAAAATAAGTATTTAAATCTAGAATTACAAAAATAAGTATTTAAATCTAGAATTCTATTTGAATAACCAATCATAGAGTAAATTAATAATCAAGTCACCACAATGTGTGTGTATGCGGGGATTATTTGCAATGCATACAATGTACAATGTAAAAGGTGAAGTGGTATACCTGTTAACAATTGGTTCATGCTGCTATAGTGAGCTTTTGGAAGTAATATTTAGTTTTATTTAATTATATTAAATATAGTAGAATAACTAATTATAATTTGAGAATAAATTAAGAAATGAAAAGATAGATATAAAAGAAAAAATAAATATTTCTTTGTATCCAAATGATTTCATTTTCTAAAATCATATTAAATTCTAACTTCAAAAAATCATAAAATATTTTACATGCTTATCTTTATATTTTTGGGTTGAATTGCATTGTTTTTAAATTTGAATAACCAATCATAAAGCAAATAAATAATCAAATCAACACAACATTTGCAAAACTTAAATTTCATTTTAAAATTAAACCTATCTCAAAACTTAAATTTCTTTTTATTAATGTGTATTCACCTTCACTGTAATTTGTTTATTTGCTTTAAATCACTCTACTTTATTGTAACTAAAAAATAAACAATCTCCAATTTTAACTTTGTTATATTTTTTGCATTTTTGGATGTGCAAATTTTTGTGAATGATTGAGGATGATTGAGAACAATTCACTGTTAAGATTTTCTATGTGTAATTAAAAACTAACAATTTGCAGTTTTAACTTTGTCATAATTTTTGCATTTTTGGATGTGCAAACATTTAATAAGAAGTGGTGAAAAAATGCCTCAAAAAAAGCCAAAAAAGTTGCAAAATAAAAATGTTATGTTCAATTCCGTAAAATCCGCCCTTATCCGCCCTTATCGCCTAAATTTTTTAGCCAATGATATTCAAGAAAAATAATTTTGAAAAGTAAAAAAGTTAAAAAACATGCATTTAACTATAGAAAAAACTTTAAATATAATGTATAAAGGAAAATAATCAATTTTGATTGGTTGAAATTCAAAACATTAATAACTAGTTAAGGAAAAGTTGTGCCTATAGTTCCTTGGCAGGAACTAATAATGAGACTTCGCTTTTCATTTTCCAACTACTGTAATGGAAATGCATTAATCGCCCTTATCGGGTGAAATTTCCCTACCAATTAGATGGAAGAGAAATAATTTTTCAAAAAAAATTTGTTATAAAATTGGCATCTATACATTGACAATAGCTAAAAAAAATTAAATAGAAAAACTATTTCAATTCTCCTTGGTTAGAAAAAGAATTATTAATAACTATTTAAGAGCAGGTGCGCCTATAGTTTCCTTTGCAAAAACTAATAATTATAACAATATTTTAAAATATATTAATATTACAATATTATCTATTTACTTAGTTTATATAATATAATTTATAAATAATTAATATTAAATTAGAATATAATATATTTATTATATTAGTAGTATATTTAACTTCAATTATAATATGAAGATTTCACTATCAAATTCAAAATCAACTAGAATCAATCTAAGAATTATTTTTAATAATAAATCATTTGATTATTTAATGTTTAGCAAATATGTATTCTAAAGAACAAACTCAACTTCAACTTTATTAGTCATAGTTATGTCTAGTACAAATAATTCATAAACTACTTCCTTTTCTCAATAAATGGGTTCATTATATAAATATTTAAATGTATTCAACTTCAATTTTTTTAAAAAATAGCACCAAACAATAAACATTTATTCCAATTTATTTTATTTTCAAATATTTAATATTTACATTACATAATCAAAACATATAAAAAAACCAACGCTATTAATCAAACAAAACACAAAATACAAAAGTCAAAACTAAAATACAACAATTAAAAAAAAATACATTTAACTTTATTCACATTAATTAAACTTAGATTTATTTTTATTCCAACTCTACAAATCTCTAATTAGAATACTACAAAGACAAGTACTTCCCACTAGGTGGCACTTGTTAGAGATATATTTTCATTTAGTGTCTCTAATGTAATAGTAGATAGTGTATTATAATGTGTAAGAATTTACATCTTAAGTGGTTTGAATTTAATTTTCAAATATGTTGTATTTAGTTTTGATTTAAGTTTGTAACTACAATCTTAAATTGGTTAAAGATCGTATATATAAAAAGATGGACACCTAATTCATTTTAAATATTTATTCATAGATATCATTGATAAAAGATTTGATCAATAGCATATTGAATCAATATATAGTCATAAAGATAGACTAATAAAGAAAAATAAGAATTGAAAGATTTGAAGTGTAAAATTTTAAGACTATAAAACAGATTAAGGTCATAGAAAGAGTTTTAGGGTTGTAGGTGTAGGATTGAACCAAAACAAAGCAAAGGTCGATTTTCAATTTGTTGGGACATGATAGTCATAAATATAATTGTAGAATTTAGAGTTAGATCATAGATCGTGTGCTAGAACAAATTATCCATGTGTCACAATCTATCAACTCTATCAATTTAGCATTTGTTTTGAATATTTTCTAGTACTATTTTGAGACTTGGCCCTATTATCTAGGATAGTCACTATATTGATTACTTAAGTAATTGATTAACCTAGATATTGAAAAAGAGTTTATTTCACTTCATTTTGATGAACATGATTGATCTTATACCCTCAAGATTTGTCTTTAGGGTTTAATTTTTTATTTTATTTTCAGATCTTAGTTTTCTAATTTTTAAATCATATATGAGCCTTATTTTGATCTTTACTACCTTTTAGGGGTTTGAATTTTAATTATATGCCAAGGCCTCATCATCATCCTCATTTCCTATTAAGGAGAATTCCTAGATTGAGCCATGTTATATCTTTGATTCAAGCATAAGATGCTATGATTGGGGATTTGAACATTTCTATTTAAAGACATAATATTTTTATAGTCCATGTAAATATATCAAATTCATTTTGCTTGAAACTATGCATAGTTTTTGTAACATGTTTTTTATCACACCTAATGATCCTTCTCAAGATGAAAGAGAAAAAAATGAGGTGGATTATAAAATATTGTAGACCATAGTCTTTATAAAGAAGACGAAAATCAAGGGAGGCGTGAAAAAGAGAGGCCAATGTAGAAAATGGAAGTCAATAGAAAAAAAAATAAGAGAGAAAGAAAAGATGCAATAGGTAGAGATATGAAAATAATTATTAAATATTCATTTATATATTAGACCCTCTTTTTCCATGCTTCCCCTCATCTCCTTCTTCTTTATAAAGACCATGTTCTTTGATCTATTGATACAAAAATTATAAAAAAAATCAACCAAAACCAATTTGATGCATTTCTACTTTAGTGGAGAAGAAGCTTTTGATCAAGATTCCCATGTGGAACAAATGGATAAGCAAGATATGACTATAAATACATGAAATTTTCTTTCTTTGAATGTCACAAATTAGGGCAATGATTAATAATTATTTTCACATCTCTATGTATCACATCTTTTGTTTCTCTCTTATTTTAGTTTTCTATTTACTTTTATTTTCTACATTGGGCCCTATTTTTTCTTGCATTTCTTGTCTCCTTCATAAAGATTATGGTATGCAACCCATCTCATTTTTCACTCTCCTTATCCTACTAAGGATCACTAAATGTGATATGAAACATCAATGCAAAAGTTATACATAATTTCAACCAAAATTAATTTGATACAATTCTATGCATTTTAGTGGGGAAGAAGCCTTAGATAAAAATACCCATGCATAAAAATAATAAAAAAGATGTCTCTAAATACAAAAAACAATTTTTTAGATCTTACATATTTGGGCAATGATGTTAATCCTTCTACTTTGACTAATATCCTTTACAATTTTTTGTTTAACAAGCCATATGGAATGGAAGTAATTAAGAATATAGATCAAAATATAAACTCTTCAAGTCCTTTGAGTGGTGTCTCTCCTCACTCTTCCTCATAAACCTCTAATTCTATTTTTCCTCCTAGCTCTTCCTCTCTTATTTTGAGTATATTACATGTTCCTTACTTCATAAACCCTTCCATTAATCCTCTTTTTGTCCCCACTTCTTATGCTCAACCCCTTATTGCGCTTACCTCTCATGTTCAACCCACTTCTATTGTGCCCACCTTTTATCCCACTATTGTTATGCTTATTTCATGTGTTAACACCCCATCTTCCTCCATTGTTCTTGACTTATCTACACTCCACCTATTATATTTCGTGTTGTCACTTCAACTATTCTTCCTACTTCTAATACACCTCTTTCTACACTTAACACTCTCCTGAGATGTAAAGAAAATTTGATGCCTTACCCATTGGAAATAAAAAGGACATAAGTAATGAGATCAAGCACAATTCTCTTTCTTTTGAGATTTTATCATCCATTTTTAGTTTGATTTGTAGCCCCTATATTTGAGATGTATAATAGTAAAGGGATATTATGGCACACCTAAGATCTTTAATTAACTGGTACATATCTATACTACATGTATGATGATAAGTTACATACTAAGCTCTTCCAAATTCAAAATATTACATAATTAAATGGTTACATTCACCTCCACACAGATTTATGCATTACTTCTCTTAATTGGCCAATGCATCTATGGATCACTTTAATGCCAATATTTGATTGAAGGTCGCTATTTTAGATTTTTTTATCATAACAGAGAATCAAATGAACATTATGCATGACTATGCTATTATAGTCCAATCCTCCTCAAGTGAGACAATTATCAAATTCTTGATAATAAGCTATACACAAAAAATATTTAAGAAATTACTATCTACTACTCAATCAAATGTGTACCTTAATATTTATAGTTCTTTCATGGATTTATATGCTAGTATGAGGAATGTTGAATTAAAATTTCCTAAGGCAGCTAAGGCTAATGCACTTGTACAGATTTTCACATTCTCCTTCTTCATCATCTTACTAAAAGGAACTATTCCCACAACATCACTAGTTCCAAAAGCTCAAAATGCTAGCTTTGAAAGCACATGACTTTTTTTAAAAATAATTCCTACATTAACCAAAAGAGAGAATCAATATAATAAGTCAAAAATATACATAATCAACAATAGAGACTAATGCATAACACAATATATTCTTTGGGGAAACCCTCTCGAGAAAAATATAGCCTCAAAAGTACACAATGTATTATCAACACTAGATACAATTAGAATTCACTTAGAGTATGAGTATTCTATCAGAAGAAATATTTTTTCATATGTTGGCTTCTAGATTCAATCCAACAACATAACCCTTGAAAATATAAGTGCACCTACTATAAAACACAAACCAATGCATCCAATATATAGGCCAAGCATAAAGTTGGAAACCACACATGATTTTCAAAACCATGAACAACTACCCCAAGAAAATACATGGTGTCTACAAACCATTCATAAAATCCAATGCCCAAGTCTTGATGGTTCAACATTTCCAAGATGAAATATAAATCCTTATGTCAAAACTACCCACTAATATAAGGTGCTCCATTTCAATAGATTCATTCCTCCTTTAACAAGATGCTCTTATGTGTCATTAGTTTGTCAAAGGTCATCCATGAATTTTCTCATCCACTTGGTAACTCTCTCTTATATGCTCATTCGCATCATACATTAGTATTGGGAGTCCAACACAAAGATGTTTCAGTAAGATTATTTTTAGAATCATTAACTAATGTTGTTACAAAATGGTTTGACTACTTAGCCCTTTGGTTTATAAATAATTAGGCCACAATGAGGTCAAAGTTTGAAAACAGTATCAAGAGAGAAAACAATGAGCATACATTACTAGCCCAATTGACTTCTCTAAAGAAAGAGATGCATGAACCTATGAGAGAATTTGTGAAAAATTCAATAAGATTGTTAATAAAATATCTCATGATATGCAACTTACTCTAGAGAACCTAATGTTTTTATTTATCAATGTGTTACCTCATAATATTAGTTTACATTTGAAGAGAGAAGAAGTGATAGACTTGCGAGCATCACAAGAGATGGACATTCAATTGAAGATGGTCTCCTAATAGCGGGAAAGTGGAAGAGAGAGCTACGAATAAATAAAACCTTCATGGGTACTTCCACTAAACATGTAATACAAAGACCAAAAAATTATTTAATTGCTCTAAAGAGACAAATGCCTATAGGCCAACAACAAGATTTATATCAAGACATACCTAAGAAATATTATGAGAAAAAAAACAATAACAATAAAATCCCTTAACATTGATTGGTCCTTCTCAAAGGTTGGCCATTGAGGGACCTTCCAATAGTGGGAAAAGTAACAATATGATATGTAACTTGTACTTAACTACTAACCATGATTGAGCCTTTCAGGAATGAATAGATTTATGCAAAATGATGACTATGAAAGAAATAGTTGAAGAGCCAAGTGTTGAAGAAGATTTTTGATTACTTTGGAGATGCAAGTGTAATTTTCCTTGAATATGACTCTAATTTAGAGAAAGTAGAAGATATTTATATTGAAATCATTGGCCAAACATGTGCAATCTTTACCAGAGGTCAGTAGGCCCCCAAGAAGAATGATACTCAATGAATGACATTTGGTCATTGTCAAGAACACTTTGTACAATTAACATTGTCATTGGCACTTTACATTTTATTACTTCCATTACTCTTTCTACTATCATTAGTACCCTATGTTTCAAAATTATCATCTTCTTCACAGTCTCCTCATCCTCTTTCATTATTGGATAGGGATAGAGGTTTATACAGGGTTTTCTCACAAAGGATAAAGGGAATGATTTGTGAAAAAGGCGTATCTTTCCTCATGGATTCTATTACTATTTAGCATACATTATATGAAGAACCTTGATAACAAGACTTTTTCATAATTCACAACCCTTAAGATAAATATGGTTTTCCAAACTATAATAGTTAATATATTCCTTTGACAAGGGTTTTTAAGAATATGTATTCACCATTTCATTGGTTGTAGTATACAACCAAGGAGGTAGTACACATACCATTATCATTTATCACAACAAAATTCATGGAGAGCCTTCATATTTGACAACAATACCGGTTTTAGTGCAACATGGGTGAGTCCTTGAATTAACTCTTAGAAACTCTCTAATTCCAAGAAACGTTCCTAAAATATCCATTTTTTTTGTAATGTGGCGATGTCATGTTTATTAGACTCTTTCAATGCCACCATAGAAGCTCTCTCAACGGAAAATAAAGACTAAAAAATAAATCCTTAACTTTCCCATGCTATGTGGGAGAAGTTTCACTCCTTCCAAAGGTAATAGACTTTACTCTTTTCCCTCTTTTCTCTTTTGGCATTGGAAACTAATCAAAATAACATTTATTTTGCTTTTGTTTTGATTTATGACACTAAAACATAGAATAAGGTGAAAATTTTTAGTAGGTAGTATATAGATTGATTTTTCTTATGCTACATCCCATTTTAGGGATAAATTGTGAAACCACATAGATAAAATAAAATGTGAGATATAGTTCAGGATAGATACAAATCCCTTGTTGAAGTGTATTACATGGATACAGAGTGTGATCACTTCACCAAATATTATGATGAAGAAGACATTGGTGTAACATAACCTCTTATAATTTACAACCCTATTGAAAGTATAAATGTGTGCGAACCCCAACCTTGGTACCTACAAAACAAAGAGAATAAATGAGTTAAACAAGGAATTGCAAGCCAAAACAAGGATTCCCCATGAAATCCATTTACAACATTCAAACTAGGAAGAAAATATTAAAGAACACAATGGAAATAATAAAACAAAGATTGAATCCTAATTAGATGTGCAAACTCATGATCCCATGGGGTAATTGGTGCCAATTTGATGTGAAATTGACCCTTTCCCAATTCCTAAGATGTAAACTTGATGTGTTGATGAAGATTTGATCCACTTTGTTGATGTTGAAGAGTGCTCCAAGTTAAAATCTGCGAAACCTAACTATGATTCAAGAATGATTGATGAAATTTGATGGATATTTGAGCATGGTAACTTTGCATGGATTGTGGATGATGAAATGAAGATATGAGCCTTTCATTTATAGAATGTCAAGATGGATGAATGTCCAAATTTGAGCAATGTGGGACTAACATTCATCCAATGGTATGATGCCACTTGTCAAGCTATGAATGGGTGAAGGATGTGCAAGATTTGGGGTTTGTGCCAATAAATGCATAATTTTGAATTTCAAATTTGTTGAAATGACATGTAAGAGGGAAGGGAAAATGCAATAAATGCCAGTTGGCTCAAGGAAAAGGACATGTAAGATGAATTTATTGCCTTGTTGGATGTACATGTTGACTTGGAATTTTTTGAATTCAAATTGAGAGAATATTCCAAAAGATGCCTTGTGAGGAAAATAGAGATTTAATAAATGAATTAAATCTATTTTCATGTGCAACTTGCATTATCTAGAGGATGGGACATGAGATGAGATTAAATTAATCAAGGGTTAATTAATTTAATGAGAGAGGTTAGATGGTGTGACCTATTTGACTCAAATGTATGGATTTATTTAAATCAAATAAGAGAGGAATATGATAAAAGGCTAATTAAATAAGGATTTTGATTTATTTAATTAAAAGAGATGGTGTTAGACTAAGTCAAATAAGGTTTTAATTTATTTAATTTAAATGGATAGACTTTAGAGAATTAATCAAATAAATTGATTATTTAATTAAATAGGGATAATTAGTTCAGATGGATTGATTTAATTAACAAAAGAGATTAACTTAATTAGATAAAATGATTTATTCAATTAAGAGAGGAATATTGATGAATTTAATTAGATAAGGAGATTTGATTAAATGGATAGACTGAGGGATGATTTAGGAAGAAACGATGTTAGTAAGTTAGGATTAGATGCACAATGTCAATCAATATATTTTACGTGTCTACATTTTGCCCCTCTTTGAAGCAATGCACTCGTTGCGTTGGTTCAAAGAATCAACGATCTCAATCGAAGCCAAAAAAAATTGATACTTTAAAACTTGCCCCACTGTTGCATGGCGAGAGAAACATGCCATTATAATGCCCCCTCGAGAGATTGGATGAAAATTCCAATTTTTGGGTGATCTCGTGGAAAAAGATGACAAAGTGTCTAACAGGTCTGAAAAGGCTCCAAAAGGCTAAAAACGTGTCTAAACGCAATAAAACGATGAAAAACAAGCCTCAATCAGACATAAAGTGGTTAAGGGGTCCAAAACCCTAGCAAGACTGCCAAACATGGTGAAAAAACCCTAATTTTTAGGCTTAAAAGGGGCCCGAGGGGTCACTTTCAAGTCATTTTCACACACCTCCGCTAGTAACCTTGAGATTTGAGCTCTGAATCTCTGGCGATATGGTGCAACGACAGCTTCCCCTGCACATCACCAATTGAGTTCGGACGTACCAGCAACCACCTAGCATCGGGGCACCGGTATGTGACCCTTACCCAAGCTTCGTCCTTTCATTTAATGCTTTAAAGGGGCGGTCCGCTTGCAGCGGCGCTATATAGCACTGCTCGGCAATCAAACTGCGTCGCACGGTGCTGTTTTGCGCCGTAGCAGTGCAGTTTAGAATTTAAAAACTGCGACGCTGAGCTCAGGGCTGATGGGGTGGTTTGAAAAACTACAACGCTATACGAGAAAAGTGCACCGTGGCGGTGCAATTTTGCATTTTTAGGGCAAAGCGTCAGAGTTTGATTAAAATCAAACTATGACGCTATCACGAGTTGCACCGCTAGATACATTTTTTTGGAGTGTTCGATAAAAAAAAATTCAAAATTTTTTAACACGGTGACTTTCCTTGATGCAGGACGCGGCGAGGGAGCTCTACTCTCGAGAGCATAAGTCGCGAGATTTGGCTGGCGTCTTGCGAGACCTGAGTGACAGGGACCAGGATCGACTCGGAGTTGCAGGGTTGTGGTACATTATGTAAGCAACGCCCGTGCGCACTCACCTAGGGATGTTGTCAACATTGGCCAAGAGGTGGCACAACGAGACGTCCTTGTTTCATCTCCCCACTGGCGAGGCTACCGTCACTCTGGAGGACATTTGGAGTATTCTACGATTGTCGATTCACGACCGACAGACGATTTTTGATATGGACGAGGGACGCGAGGCCTGCTGCAGAGTCCTTGCCACACGAGACATCATCTTCTATTAGGGACAGATAGAGCTAGAGTGATACAGGGTCATAGCACCCCCTACTGCTGGTCGATTGTAGCTATCATTTTGAGCCTTGTTGCCCTTGACAGGCGAGGGAGATATTTCAATCCCAGCTGGGGATATTGTTGGGAGCGGATAGTCTGAGACAAGCCGGTTCGCTTTGCATGGGGGTCTGTCCTGCTAGCTTCACTATATAGGGACCTTCACGAGTACGTTTACATGGACGACCGAGCACTGGGAGCAGGGGTGACTTTACTTCACGTCTGGGTGTGGGAGCACATTTATGTGCTATGGCCACGTGTCGTTCCAGTTCTGATGGGGGCAGACGATCCCCTCGTGGCATGATACAGAGGTGGTGTGTCCTTTACGCACACTGGTGAGTACAGGATCCCCTACTAGAGGTGGGTCTTAGATGAGATGTTGGTTTTCACTTGGCGACCATACCTTGGTCGGCCTGGATGGGTCGATGATGCTGACCAGATGTTTTTTTCCACCAGGATCGACTCATGCAAGGGCGGGAGCACACTATGCTTGAGACGTACCTACCTGGGCATGTGCAGCGTCAGTTCGGAGAGCCACAGGATTGGCCCGATGACGATTATGTAGCTATCTTCGCTCACAGCATGACACAAGTGTCATGGGGACAATACATTCCTACCTCTGAGGTAGTTGACAGTTTTCGGTAGTTGGTAGTCCGACCATGGGCTGATGATCAGGGTTTAGCAGATCCAGGCACCACCCAGGCGTACAGGGATTGGTTCTGCCCCCCTCTTCGGCTGACAATTTCAGGTGTTGACCCAGATCCACGCAGAGTTAGAGGCAGAGGGAGAGGATGAGGATGAGGACAGAGGGTTGAGATTCGACAGGATCCACCAGCTGTGCCCCCAGTCCCGCCAGGTCACGGAGATGTACACATGCAGGATCAGCAACAAGAGCCACCACGAGATGAGGATCAGCCTCGGGTGCATCCACAGGGACAGGCAGATGCTCGAGATGCATTGATTGCGCAGTTACATGCTCAAATCTAGGCCATGACTGCCGAGAGAGATTAGGCGAGGACCAAGAGAGAGCAGCTCAGAGCATAGAGAGATTAGGCTGTACAACAAAGACAGGCTACAGAGTTACAGGCAGCTACTGAGCTAGGCCGAAGACAACAGATAGAGAGCATGACAGCCTCCTCCTCCTAGGGTACAGTGTCAGTTCAATCCTATAGGGATGCCATCCGAGAGGCAGAGTATTATCGACAGACCTATCATGAGGCCATACCCAGAGCAGAGTGGTCCCAGAGTACTCAGAGTGGGCTAGCCACAGACCAGTAGAGGGTCATGGTGATAGAGGTGAGGGTAGCATTCATAGAGATCGAGCCTGATCGAGATGTTATAATGCTTTTTTGTGCCTTGTGGGCTCATTTTTGATAGCCCGATGGGCCTTTTGTACTGATTGACATATATGTATAGTGATCCGATTTATTCTTTGCACTATGACAGTTGATGATATTGATGATATATATGAGCCGATTTTGATGATTTTTTGATGCAATGTGTCTTCTTTATTTATGTATGGTTCTACTTCTGTATGTTATGGATGTATTTGTTTCTAATGATATTTATGCAATGATTATGACTAATAGATCTATATTATGTTAACCTATGATGTGCAATGATGTTATCTATATGATGATCTATTTATGTTGATGTAAATGGGATAATCTAATATGTGATATGGATTTTAATATGTAAAATGATATGATCTATGGTGTACCTATGAAATGATGTGTGATTTATGTTTATGAATGATTATGGATGCATATTTATCAAATGATATGGATGATGTAATATGAATGTGATGGTCATGATGTGATGCAAATGAGATGGTGTTAATGCAAATGAGATAGTTCTATGAGATGCTTAGAATAACAAATGTTATTATCCTAAACGTATTAAATGGTGATGTATGTGATGCATTTAATAGGATGTGATGCAAAGTGATGTGATGATGCGCAATGCAATATGAATGTAATGTGATGATGCCATGCTGTTATGCAAGTATGTATGAAAATGAATTAAATGCTTATATACCTATTATGTATGATTATGTAAAAAAAGTTATGAAATTCTTTTATAAATGTTATGTGATGATTTAGATGTAATGTAACGTATTTAATGTAATGGGTGAAATGCAATGAGATGGATGCATCTAATTTTGAAAAATGCTTACGATGATATGCTTATATGATGATGGAAATGTGATGTATATATTTCCTATATGATATGTGTATGCAATATGCTAATGATTTATGGATGCAGGATCGATGACGATGAGGATGATGATGATCAACTGTCATAGTACCTTGTTAGTGTGGTCAGCAAGGAAAGAAGAAGAAGTCATTTCAACAAGACACAAGATGATGCAAATGCAAATGATGATGATGATGATAATTACTTGCCGAGGAATTGGGATTTTCAAAGGGCCGCATTTTCTTATGTTTGATAACACACGTGATACGATGCATCAAGGTATAGACAACCAGGATGGCATTGTACCTAGTGAGATGGACTTTAACTTGACAAGCAGATAGGAGTATCCTTGTTCACACCTGACATACGAAAACCTTGCTAGGATGCACTTTAGAAGTTTCAAACATCTCAGACCAAAACACGGAAAGGTAAACCTACCCATGCAATAGTCAACAAGTTGTCCTAGACCTCCTCCATACATACCTAACAAAGCGAGTATTCGCCAAGGTTATATTACAAGAACGTCCAACAAGCACAACAGACAAAAAGACAATGATTGTTGCCCCATTCCTATTTCTCTAAATCCTCTATTTGGGATATCATCGAGAAGTCCTTGGAATGAGTGCAATAAGATAGGTCGAAAGATAAAGACAACCCAAAAACAAGTTGATGTTCTTCAATACTGCTAACCAAAGGAAGATGTGTTTTCTAAGGATAAGAACCGAAACTATTGCCAAAAGATAATGCCCATTGTAGGAAGGATTCATCCTAGGACATGTTAGTGGATGGTGGCACGTCATTTTGTTTATCCAAAGCATGTTTAGATGATGATTGATATGGGATCAATTTGGATGATGAGTTACCGATATGAAGTGATGACCAACTTGCTTATGCACTGACTTAGACCTAAGACTTGACATTTTGAGTTTTCTCTTTCGACCTGCTAGGCTTGTTTCTGATCATCTTGCCAAAGATTGAGGATGGCGATCAGTTTATTATGAATGATGTTATTGCGAGTGCAAGCGAAATGAGACAGATGGATTTTTTTCAAATATTTGGATATTTTTGGAGTTTTGCAATGTTTTGAGGCTATTTTTGGTATTTTTCGAGATTTTCAAATGTTTTGATTTTCGATTTTCCAATGTTTTTGGGGTTTTCTGAGATTTTGACCAAGAGACTAACCTAAGGACCTATCGTAGGGGCCTCGGGGGCTGATCAATAGATTAGCCTTGCCTACGTTATACATGCAGAGACCACGTAGTTCGACTGACGACTTGATCGATTTATAGATGATGATATACATGATGAGATGTCAGTTTATGTGACAGACGCCTAAAGGACTAACTTAAGTGTCTCGGGGGATGATCAAAGATCAACCTTACCTACGTTCAAGCTCAGAGACGACGTAGTTTGACTAGACGACTCTGTTTTTAACTTTTTTTACTGACTTTTTGACATGTTTTTGGATTTTGATATGTTTTGAATGTTTTTAGATTTTCTGATTTTTCTGATGTTTTTGGATTTTCTGATTTGAGGACTTTGAGATCATACACGAATCCGATCCGACAAGAACATGCCCCCAACATGATGCAATAGGCTACTTCGATAAGGGCAGGACAAACTAACTGTGAGGATGGGTCAAGTAGTACTAGGAAGGATCATGATACTAAAACAAGACCAAGCTACGGTGCAGATGTGAGTGGATGAGTGATGGGTGGAGACCTGAATGCGATGAATGATGGAAGCGAAATGGATGGATGATGCAGAAAAAGCTGTAAAGATCTTGGTGGATGGAAAGTGCTTATTTACACAAGGCACCTATTTGCCAGGTTTTCGCCAAGGTACTGGTCCAAAGTGCCATCGAAGTGGTTTTCACTAGAGGATGATTTTTCTCTTTACTATTTTTGATCATTTTTTTGATTTTTTTTTTTTGCTTCCTTTTTTTTTGTCACCAAGACGCCTGTTTGCTAGGTTTTCGCCAAGGTAACCATTTTTTCAGGACGTTTTCTAATTTTTTGGTTGTTTTTGGTTCTATACCTTGAAATATTTAGGCATAAAACTTTTTGAGATGAGAGCTATTCATGGGATCTTGCAGAGGTTCCCCTTCGGGTGTTGATAGCTGATATGCCCCTAATTTGTAACTTGTTGTTATGACGAACGGTCCCATCCAATTGGGTTCAAACTTTCCTTTGCTACTTGGGTTTGGGACATTCTTTTGATTCTCTTTTAAGACCAGTTCTTTGACTTGGAATGTCCTACTTCTGATTTTCTTATTATAGCTCCTTTTGAGTCTATTCTGATAGAATTGCAAATGATTCAAAGCATCTATCTGTTGCTCATCCAGTAACTCCAGCTCATTTAGTCTTGATACCCGGTACTCTTCATCTATGATGAGGTTTCACAGTGATATCTTGAGGGATGGGAGCTCGATCTCAATGGGGATTATGGCTTCTGATCCGTAGACCAAGGAGAAGGGGGTGGCACCGGTGGGTGTGCAGATGCTGGTTCAATAGGCCCAGAGGGCGGGATTAAGCTGCAAATGCCAGTCACGACCTGCGTCATTGACTATTTTCTTAAGGATTTTTAGAATGGTCTTGTTTGTAGCTTCTGCTTGGCCATTGCCTTGGGGATAGTATGGGGTGGAGAAGCGATGTTGGATTTTGAATTTCTCGCATAAGTCACAGACCTCCTAATTTTTGAATGGTGTCCCATTATCTGAGATAATGGATTGTGGAACACCATAGCGGCATATGAGATAGTTCAAAATGAACTTTGAAATTTGCTTCCAGTTATGTACGTCATGGGTATGGCTTCCACCCACTTAGTAAAGTACTATGTTGAGGTTATGATGAATTTGTGGCCATTAGATGAGGTGGGTGTGATTTTCTCAATGAGATCAAGTCCCCACTACGAAAAGGGCCATGGTGTGACAATAGGATGAAGCTCTTGAGTTGGAGCATGGATGAGGTCCCCATGCTGCTGACATTGTAGACACTTTCTGGCATGATCATGTGCTTCTCTTTCCATTGTGGGCCAATAATACCCCATCCTCAGCAGTTTCTTAGCTATGGTCATCCCACTCGAGTGCGAACCACAGATACCATTGTGTACTTTAGTTAGAGCGGTTAATGCCTCCTCAGCGTTTAAGCAGTGCAGTAAGGTACCTTCTATGCTCCTATGGTATAGGGTATCACCTAGGATAACAAATCTGGATGCCTTTTTGACAAAGGTTCATTTTAAGTTTGAAGGTTGGTCGACGGGTATGACTCCTATTCGAAGGTATGTGTAAATGTCTGATACCAAGGATCGCCAGGACCAATGATTTCACACACATATTCTGATTCTGGTACCTCAAATGTAGGTATGATAAGTTGCTCAATCAAGAATTCATATTTTGGAACATTATTGGGGATGTCCAGTAGGGACCCAATTGTCACCATGGTGTCTGTTGCTCTATTGTTGGTTCTAGGAATCTGCTCAAATGTAATTTCGACGAAGGATTCTTTGAGAGTCTCCACCAATTTCTTGTATGGAGTGAGCTTGCCATCCTTGGTCTGATATTCATCATTGACTTGATTTATAATCAATTGAGAATCCCCGTACACTTTGAGAGCTATGATGTTCCATTGCACTGCTACCCTGAGACCTATAGTCAAAGCCTCGTATTCTGTGATGTTATTGGTGAAAGGAAATGCTAGTTTGTATGACCTTGGTATGCAATCCCCTTGTGGGGTGATGAAGAAAACACCAGCTCTTGATCCATGTTGTGTGTATGAGCCATCAAAGTATAGTTTCCAGTGGTTAGCTACGTTGAGATTGAAAATGGATTCATCTGGAAACTCTGAGACAAGAGGATTCTCATAATAAATAGGTGCTTCTGCTAGTTGAACTGCAATAACTTGACCCTTGATTGCTTTCCTCTCCACATATTCGATGTCATATTCTGACAATATCATCACCCATTTTGCCATTCTTCCTGTGAGCATTGCCTTTGATAGTAGATATTTGAGAGGGTCAATTTTGGCGATGAGCTTTATCTTGTGTGCCAACATGTAATGTCTGAATTTTTGTGATGCAAACACTACTGCGAGGCATGCTTTCTCGATGAATGAATAGTTTAGCTCATGCCCAACCATTGTCCTGCTGATATAGTAGATAGCCCTTTCCATTCCATTTTTGTCATGCTGAGCTAGGAGAGCTCCAAGGGTTGTTGATGTTGCTGACACGTATAAGATCAATGGTTTCTTTGGGATGGGTGGCATTAGGACTGGTGGTGTTAGTAGATATTCTTTGATTTTGTTAAATGCCTCTTCACACTTGGTATCCCATTTGTACGCTACTCCCTTGTGGAGTAGGTGAGAGTATGGGTTCTGTTTGTCCGCCAGTTGTGCTATGAATCTTCTGATGGATTGAAGTCTGCCTTGGAGGCCTCTCAATTGCTTTAATGTTTTCGGTGCTTCCATTTCGAGGATTGCTTTCACTTTTGCTGGATCCACCTCAATACATCTCATGGACACTATATATCCTAGCAATTTACCTGATTGTATGCCGAAGATGGACTTCTTGGGATTTAGTCTAACTTTGTACTCCTCCAGTCTGTCAAAAATAGCACCTAGGGTTGCTATGTGATCTTTTCTCTTTTTTTGATTTCGCTAGAATGTCGTCAACATAGTCTTCGACTGTCTTATGAATCATGTCGTGGAATATCAATGTCATGGCCCTTTGGTATGTTGCTCCTGCGTTCTTTAGGCCGAATGGCATCATGTTCCAACAATAAGTTCCCCATGGACAAGTGAAAGTTGTCTTGTGTTGGTCCTCTTTTGCTATCATGATTTGATTGTATCCTGAAAATCCGTCCATTAGTGATAGCATCTCATGCCCTGCTGTCATATCTACTATCATATCAATGTTGGGAATCGAGAAGTCATCCTTTGGACATGCCTTGTTCAAATCTCTGAATTCTATGCAGATTCTAATGGCTCCATCAGGTTTCGAAACAGGTACCAAGTTTGATACCCATTCTGGATAATCGATTGGTCGAATGAATCCTGCATCTAATAACTTTTTTAGCTCCATTTTGACCAATAAGGTGATCTAAGGATGCATTTTTTGAAGCTTTTGTCTGACAGGCTTTGCTTCTAGATACACTCCTAAGTGGTGAACCACAGTCTTTGGATCAAGTCCTGGCATGTCAGCATAACTCCATGCGAAGTTTATTTGTCTTTCCTTTAGGAATGCTGCTAGGAGTTCTTGCTCTTCTGAAAGTAGTGATTCCGCATAGAATGTGATATACGGGGTCTCCTCTGTTCCTAGGCTGACAGGATTGCATTTTTCGTCCAAGACTGCTGACTTTTCCTGATGAATAGCTCTTAAAGGGAGATTGAATCCTTCATCCTCGGGTGCCTCAGAGAATTTTTCACTGTTGGATACGTCCTTTCTTTTTACTTTCTTCTTTTTAGAGAGTGCCACAATGTGGTTTTCACTCAAGGACTTGGATATGATTCTTAGTTTCTCACTTTTGCGACTGAAGGATTCAATTGTTTCCCTGTAATAGGCATGTGTGTCCAACTCCATTATAAACCCTACTTTATGATCTCCATCTGGAATGTTTTCCCTCAATCCCATGAATTCTGAAAGTGCCTCATCATTTTTGAATGTATCGAGAATTGGTGGTCCTCATTGGTCGTAGTCGATTAGTTGGGGGTATACTAAGCGAATCTCATGATTTTGATGGTTTGGTTCAAAGGATAGGGTACTAATCATGCACAGGGTGGTATCCTCAAATAGCCTAGGTAGATCGGTCACAGTATCCTCATCATTGCTACTATTATAGATCTTAGTTATAAAGTTATGTATGTCTCTACCTATGGATATTGGTAAGCATACTTTTGCTGCAATTGGCTGAGGAGAAATATTAACCGTTCTAACCGGAGGACTTCGGCCACGTATGGTTATTCTCGGAGGGGTACATCCGAGGCCGAGATTTGTTATTGGTCGCGTCTCTGGCATGATAGGTATTATGATCCCATTGTCGTTTTGTCCCAATCTTTGATTTTTGTCGTAGCCCATTGCTAGCATCATTTGCAAACCTTTGTTTCTGTCATCCATTGGTAATTTAGGTGCTGGTCTTTCATCTTGATAAATAATATGTGATGGATATGCCTCAATAACTTCTCGTCCAAGGTCTCCCCAGCTTGTGAATTCAGGATAGTTTTTAGGAGGCGTTTGTGATGTGGAAGCTTGGTTTTCTTGTGGACGTCCCCGTGATCTAGGAGATTGTGGTAACTCTCCTACCACAAACGCATTGTTAGGGAGTTTGTAGCTTCCACAACTATCATCCTGGATGATGAGCTTGATGTCAGAGATGTTGGGAATGGTAGGTGTCTCTATCTTAGAAGTCGATGCGAGGGTGGCGGGGTCGATGAATGGTGTGGATGGGCCCTCATCATTTTTTGGTACTTGGGGGATTTTGTAGTACTTTGCTTCAATATTTTTGCAATATGAGAAAGGTTTGAGATCTCCATGGATGGCCACTTCTTGTCCGTTATGTGTAAATTTCACACATTGGTGGAAAGTTGATGCTACTGCTTTCATTGCATGTATCCATGGACATCCTAAGAGGATATTATATGGCAAGTCAAGGTCCAAGACCTGACAAGTGGTTTCCATGAGAGTTGGCCCTACTTGAATAAGGAGTTTGATTGTGCCTTGAGACACTCTTTCTTCATCATCATATGCTCTTATTGTGATACCTTTCCCTTTGTCGATAGAATCTTTTGATATTTTCAATTGCTTGATGAGGCTGAGAGAACAGATGTTCAAACCCGCACCTCCATCCACCAAGACCCTTTTGATTTTTCTCTTATGTACTATGGCTTCCAAGTGAAGTGCACGATTGTGAGATGGTTGAGCGGGGAAATCCTAGTCAAAGAATGTGAGAAGATTAGGCGTAATGATATTTCTGACCATAGCTTGGAATTGCTCCGCATCAAGGTCTGCGGGGACAGTGGATGAGGCCAATGCTTCTTCAAGGATTTTCCTATGGGCAGATGATATTTTTAGCAACTCCATGATGAAGATTTGAGCTGGCATTCTCTTGAGTTGATCTAGGACATTGTAGCCATTAGGAACAGATCTAGATGCAGGGACTGTGTTTGGCTGGGATGATCCTACAATGGTTATTTTTCCGCCTCTTGTGGTGACTCCACAATCTTCGGCATAGGCGCCCTTGATAGTGATGACCATGCATTTTTCATCAAGGGAGGCAACGACTATTTCATACACATGATTTACGCTTGATTGGGTGCCTTTCCCTTTATCATTTTTATTCCCTTTGTTGCCATGATTCGGCATCGGATTCGTGTATATCTTAAGATCATGATTTCCTGTAGGTTGTTCCATGTTTATGATTCTTTTATCGATGAGATCTTGGATGATGTTTTTCAATCTCATGCAACTGTTTGTGGTATGGCCTTTGATTTTATAGAACTCGCAGAGTTGATTTTCGTTATACCAAGGAGGTTTGACATCTGGTTCTTGGTAATTCTCAAATGTAGGTGCTTTGATGAGTTTTTCGTTTATCAACCTTTTCATTATGTCCTCAAGTGGTTCTCCCAAAGTGGTGTATTTTCACTTCGGATAACTCTTGCGTTGGGGTGGTCCTCTTTGCTCATTAAGATTATTGATTGTCGGATTGTGGTTTGGTTGGTGTGTTATGTGATGATTGTTTTGGTGTTGTGGTGCGGGTGTATGTTGGTGAGGAGCACTAATGACCACCTTGGCATCGAAGACACCATCATTAGTAACATTTTTGTTTCTTTCCCACGTGCGAGGTTTATCGTTGTAGTTGGATGGTGGGCGGTTGTTTTGTTGTTCGGGGTATGATGTTGATTCTGCGGGTTGAGTCATAAGGGCTCTTTCGATGTTGAGCGCCTTGGAGATCAATTGATCATACGTGGTGATGCCCTGAACCTTGAGGTGAAATGTCAGACGACCTTCAAGGTTGGTGATGATGGTGCAAACTTATTCTTCTAGCACGGTCCACTTGCTCTGATTGGCCTTGGATCACCATTGTTGTAGGAATGAAGCGAAAGATTCACCCTTTCCTTATTTCAGAGCTGAGAGTTCTTCTAGACTAACATCCATTGCAATGTTGCATGCGTAGTTCTTAATGAATGCGTCTATAATTTCTTGAAATGTTCTAATGCCTGAAGGTAAGCGAGAAAACCATTCAATGGTGTGGCCTGCCAAACTCCTAGGGAACAGCCGCATAAGATAAGTATCGTCATATGCGACTTCCATGCAATGAACCTGGAATTCCTTGATGTGATCTTCAGGGTTTCGCGTCCCTCGATATTTGTCAAATTTAGGGATTTCAAATCCCTTAGGGAACAGTTTCATTACTACGCTCTTATCAAATGGATAGGGACACAAGTTGCTTGGTGTCTTTGTTGTTCGCCCTGATTGAAGGTCGAACACCTGTTGCGAGAGCAACCTGATTTGTGTCATCACATCATTTTGCGAATCAGGGGGTGGGATGAAAGTGTTTTGGGATGTTTCAATCGTGGGTTGGATGGGTGGGTTGGTCGGTATGTTGTTCGATGGTATATGTATGTTTTTCTGAGCGAGATAGGATTCCACCTGCTTTTGTATGAACAATGCTTGTTGTTGATCTTGCTATTGTTGCGCTAAGATTTGTGCTTGTTGTTGCACTTGCTGTTGTTCCAACAACACTTGTTGTTGTTCCAACAAAGCTTGTTGTTGGGCTGCTAATTCGGCTGCTTCTTGCTGCTTTTGGTATTCTTTTAATGCTTGCTGATATGCTTGGAATTGCACTGCTTGTTGTTGTACAAGAAGTTGTGCTTGATATTGGGCTTGTTGTGCCTAATATTGAGCTTGCACTGCTTGTTCTTGGGCTTGTGCTTGAGCCATCTTTTGTGCTTGTAATGCTTGCGCAGCTTGGGCGGCTTGTTGTTGTTGCAATAACGCTTGGGCTTGTTGCACTTGTAAGGCGGCTTGGGCTACTTAGCTTGAGTAGCTTGCTGAGTAGCTAGTTATTTGTATTTTTGTTTCTGAACTTGTTGGTATCCCCTTTGAAAAGCAGCTTGCAATGCCGCATTGTATTGACTTGAAGTGGTGAAACTTGGTGGTGGTGGGGGTGGTGGTGGATTTGGAATGGTGTTTGTGAAGGTGGTGTTGGTGTTTTGCGTGATGGATGGTGCTGTTGATGTGGTTGGTCCTTGAGAGACCATGCTTTGCGATGTCAAGGGGGTGTTTGATGATGTTGCAATTGCTTGTGCATTTTTCGTCTGTTGTTGCGATATCAACGACAAATTTTGAGTGTTTGGCATAAGGTTTTGATTGATATTTGGGATGGTGGTTTGATTGATACTTGGTAAAGGGGGAAGCCCTAAACCAAGGAGTGATGTGGATGATGATGGTAATGGTGGAAGAGGTGGAAATGTGAGGGGTGCAAGTTCTTGTGAAAATGTTGTGGTGTCAAATATGCCCCCTGGTCTGAACATGTCTCCTTCCTCTTGCGAATTTGTGAGGAGAGGTGTTTGAGGTGTTGCGCGAAAAAATGATGATGATGGATCATGATGGAAAGTGAGAGGAACATTCTTGTGTAATGGATTTTCAAGTATGTTTTGTTCCAAGGTGGTATTTGCATCCAAGTTTTGATTATTAACAAGGGGGTGTGCTTGAAGAGCTTTGAGAAGTGTATTTCCCTTATTAACGTTGGGTTGGGTTGGAGCAATAGATGTCATGATTTGTGGAATGTTTTGCGTGATGTTTTGGGATGGGGGTGTAGATGAGATGGGAATGGTGGATGAGATTGGAGGAAATGATGTCTCCACTATGGTACTTACGTCAAAATTTGAAGGTAGCTTGGCCTTGTTTT
Source organism: Sequoia sempervirens (assembly GCA_007258455.2). Classification (NCBI taxonomy): domain Eukaryota; kingdom Viridiplantae; phylum Streptophyta; class Pinopsida; order Cupressales; family Cupressaceae; genus Sequoia; species Sequoia sempervirens. Next base: position 108,002 of record VDFB02061089.1, read on the forward strand.
GCTAGCTCAAGCATGTATAACGAAGGGTTAAGTCTCATCATGATGTTGATGATTCTATGGTTGTCTGGATTTTGGAGCATTTCAGTTATTTCTTCGTGAGACATTCCAAAGGTAAGATCCTCTCCTTGGTTTTCTTCTTGCAGATTTTGTGATGACGAGATGGTCAAAGGATTGCTTGATTTGGCGAGATTCATTTCAACGTTTGTTTGGATAAGATCACTTGAAGCGGGTGTTTCTTTGTTGGCTTCCATGCTCTTCTTGTATTGAGATCGAGTTTGAACCATAAAACGAGGATCAATTTTCAAGAATTTTGGGGAGATGAATCTCTTGATTCGTTGGATTGATCTTTACTTTATGTCCAAAGTAGAAAAATTTAGGATACCTTGAGGATCAAAAGATGATATGGTGATGATGCAAGGAAGGGATGATGCAGATTGTTATGATCTTTTGGTAAATCTTGAAGGAGATACTAGACTTTTAGGACTTTCGGATATGTTTCGGATTTTGATTTTTATTTTGAACAAATAGACCCTAAGATGTTTGGATGATTATTTAAGGGATAGATTTGATCAAAGGATGACAATTTGAATATGTGTGGGAAGAAGGATGCATCTACCCACACCTATCCAAACAAGATGATAGTTTCACTAAGCATATGACGAAGGATTCATCTACATATACTAAGCTAAACAAGATGGTTTTGGATAACTTTGACTAAGAATATGTAAAAGGATACATCTACACATACCTAGCCAAAGGTGATTTTGATAATGTTTTCAAGGATTTAGTCTCAAGGATTTTGATTTTTCCACAAAGCCTAGCATTAAGGATGATTTCAAGATTTTCCAAAAGGTGATGATGTTTGATGTTTTCGAGGATGGATGAAGAGATTTTGATTTGCTTTGATCCTAAGATGAACCTAAAAAAGACCCTTTGTTTTCCTAGACCTAGGTATTGAAGAACATGCAAATGCTTCCTATAGACCTTTGTAACCAAGAAGTGATTTCTTTTGAACCCTCATTTTTTAACCAGTGACTTTTGTTTTGGGATTTTGGACTTTTTGAGAATTTGGTGAGTCTTCAACACACATGAAAGTTCATTTTGCTTAGCTTTTCTTAATGACTTTATTTTACCAAAAACACTTTCTTTGATTAAATTTTCAAACTAAGATGTCCAATGTCTTAATTTCTTCAAATCCCACAAGATATGTTATGTGGAAACTTGATGAACTCAAGGCAAGGGTTTACCTATTTTTAACTTAAGGAGACAAATTGAGATGTAATCCAATGTTTAGAAACCTCTAAGGATGTAAATCCCAAGGGCAAGCAATAACATATGGATTGAGTCAATTGTATTTGTCTCCAAAAGGGTTTGAAATTTGGATGAAGATGTTAAGTGTTTGTTTTCAAGATGTTTTCGATCAAGCAATGCTTTTTGTAACCCAAGAACAAGTACAACCCTATGGATGTGTAAGACAATATTTGTTGGATTCCCACTTGGACAAGTCCAACTACGCTTATCTCTAGTGAATGGTTAGATGCTTGACCCCACTGGCTCCCCTCCACAACTCATTAACATCAATCAGGGTAGCCAAGCATCAACACCCATGAAACTCCCATGGCATGCTTTCCATTTCTACTAGAAGACCGTAAAAGTGTGGGGTGGCTTCAAAACAACCGTTCTTGCACCAACAAATAGATTAAGGATTTTGGCAAATTCTTGCTCATGGGTTTTAATAAGGACTTTTTGTTTGTGGAGATTGACCCATATGGAAAGAGTCCCCTTTCGGATCCATCTTACCAGAATCAACCGCATGATATTGGTGTTTCGTCCAATATCCACATTTATATCCCGGCTAGAAATACTCTCTGGTTCAGAGTGTTACCCGTTGAGTTGTTCGCTTGGGTGAGTATGTTTTCCCCAAGGCGGGCCCTCTAGGATAAACAAAAGTGAGTAAAGACAAAATTCGTAACTCAATCAATCTTTGATGGCAACAAAGAGAGAGAATATACACGAAAATGCCCCCACTCACACTCGCACAAGATGTTGTTCAATTTTAAACCTAAATCGAAGTGTGGAGGTGATTGCTTTGTCTCAACCCAAAGTCATGAAAAAGGCCTTTTGATTCTCAAAATCGCTATAAAGCGTGAGAGAAGCACATACGTCCTTTTCCAATGCCTTTAGTTTAAGTAAGCTTTCACAAAAAACAAAGTTACACTTGTTCTTTTTAAATCCACAAAGCAAAATGTGAGTTCTTTTTAAGCACCAAATGACAAGTGAGAGACATTTTGTTCAATTTGTTAACCAAAAACAAACTTTATTATGTTGTTGATCCTATTGTTTGTTTTAGCCCTTTGCAAGAAATAAACAAAAAGATTCTTTTTAAACCCAAAGGAAGTTAGTATCCTAAGAAAGAAGTGCTAATAATTCCTTGAAGAAGTGTTAAACAAACACTAAAGTGTTTAAAAACACTTTGATTGGATGGAATATCATCATCATGCTCCTCCTTACTTTGTTTTTGATTTCCAATCTACAAGTGAGAAAAACCAGTCAGATTCTGGAAAATACAGAAGTTAAAAACCAGAAAACATAATATAAATTGATCATCAATTAAAAGGCACGTGCTAAAATTAAATTTTCCCTTTTTACTATCTTCCAGGGTTGCAACTCGTAACTGCGTCGCAGTTTGATTTCTGAGCGGTGCCCTCACAGTGCTACTTACTAGTCAGTGTCACTCTGTGTCGGGACAGAGAGCTCAACTCATCGCAATTTTTGCCCAATGTCACAGTTTACTTCCAGCGTCGGAGTTTGATAAATTTTTGAAAATTCCTACAAGTCAACGAGTCCAGCGATGGAGTTAGATATTCAAATATTTTGGCAGAATGAGTCCAGCATCGCAGTTTTAATTTTAAGCAGTGCCATATAGCAACGCTGAGAAGTCAACGGTGCCAAAATAGCGACGTTGAGCTCCCAGCGTTGGATTTTTCTGTGTATGAATCAAAATGCGGAATTTTTAAGAAAAACGGATTGAAAGTGAGATGTTGCCCTCTTGGTGTGCCAAATGTGTGAACCCCAACCTTGGTACCTACAAAATAAAGAGAATAAACGAGTTAAACAAGGAATTGCAAGCCAAAACAAGGATTCCCCATGAAATCCATTTACAACATTCAAACTAGGAAGAAAATATTAAAGAACACAATGGAAATAATAAAACAAAGATTAAATCCTAATTAGATGTGCAAACTCATGATCCCATGGGGGAATTTGTGCCAATTTGATGTGAAATTGGCCCTTTCCCAATTCCTAAGATGTAAACTTGATGTGTTGATGAAGATTTGATCCACTTTGTTGATGTTGAAGAGTGCTCCAAGCTAAAATCTATGAAACCTAACTATGATTCAAGAATGATTGATGAAATTTGATGGATATTTGAGCATGGTAACTTTGCATGGATTGTGGATAATGAAATGAAGATACGAGCCTTTCATTTATAGAATTTCAAGATGGATGAATGTCCAAATTTGAGCAATGTGGGACTAACATTCATCCAATGGTATGATGCCACTTGTCAAGCTATGAATGGGTGAAGGATGTGCAAGATTTGGGGTTTGTGCCAATAAATGCATAATTTTGAATTTCAAATTTGTTGAAATGACATGTAAGAGGGAAGGGAAAATACAGTAAATGCCACTTGGCTCAAGGAAAAGGACATGTAAGATGAATTTATTGCCTTGTTGGATGTACATGTTGACTTGGAATTTTTGAATTCAAATTGAGAGAATATTCCAAAAGATGCCTTGTGAGGAAAATAGAGATTTAATAAATGAATTAAATCTATTTTCATGTGCAACTTGCATTATTTAGAGGATGGGACATGAGATGAGATTAAATTAATCAAGGGTTAATTAATTTAATGAGAGAGGTTAGATGATGTGACCTATTTTACTCAAATGTATGGATTTATTTAAATCAAATAAGAGAGGAATATGATAAAAGGCTGATTAAATATAAGGATTTTGATTTATTTAATTAAAAGAGATGGTGTTAGACTAAATCAAATAAGGTTTTAATTTATTTAATTTAAATGGATAGACTTTAGAGATTTAATCAAATAAATTGATTATTTAATTAAATAGGGATAATTAGATCAGATGGATTGATTTAATTAACAAAAGAGATTGACTTAATTAGATAAAATGATTTATTCAATTAAGAGAGGAATATTGATGAATTTAATCAGATAAGGAGATTTGATTAAATGGTTAGACCAAGGGATGATTCAAGAAGAAACGATGTTAGTAAGTCAGGATCAGATGCACAATGTCAATCAGTATATTTTACGTGTCTACAAAATGATGTGTGGACCATGTCAATTTGATGGTTTATATTCTAGAGAAGGTTTTGGGGTAGGTGTTTTCTTTATTTTACCTAATGGTGATACATTCAAGTGTACATATTATATTGCAAAATATGAAGCACTAATACTTTTCTTGAATATTACACACAAATGTGGCATAAAATACATCAAGGTCCTAGAAAATTCAGAGCTTATAGCTCTATAGATAAAAATACATATGCATCAAAGGATAAGGCTCTTAAAATATATGGATATGTTGTGTGGGACACCATGGAACTATTTGGTGCATTTGGTATAGAATGGATTGACATAGCATATAATTTAATTGCAGATGTGTTGCTAGTTGATGCATCTAAGTTTGAATTGACATTAACCTCCTCCTAGTATCAAATTGATATCGAGGTTCTCACCAAACCTAGCACACTTGTAATATTTATAACTAAAAGGTATTTAAAGATAACTAGCAACTCTATGATCTCTTGAATTGTGTGGATGAGTTCAATAGTTAATTAATTGACTGGGAATCAATGGTAGATGTGGAAAATGGTAAAAAATATATATTGGGAAATAAAATTCCTAAGGGGTTGGTTGAACTAGAAATAATGTTTAATAGCGCAAATCGCAACAAGAATACAAGTAACTCAATTGATGAAAACATTGTGGAGGGTGTAAACCTAGGCATGTGCTAAACCAAAAATGGTCTACATTGGTAAATGGTTGAAACTAGCAAAAAAAATTGTTGATACAACTACTAAAAATATTTAAAAATTTATGTGTATGGTCTTATGATGAGCTAAAAGAATATAGGGAGGATCTGTTCCAACATAAAAAACCTTTGAAATCAAATGAAAATACATTTCACCAAAAACAAAGTCCTACAAACCCCAATCTTATCCACAAGATGCAATAGGAATTAATTATTTTGACAAAGGGGGCATTATCAAACCAATCTAACACTCAACGTAGATCTCAAACCTTGTTCCAGTCAAGAAGAGGAATGGAGAAATAAGGTTATGTGTTAAATTTATAAATTTGATTATTAAATCCCTCAAAGATAGATATCCTCTTGCTAACATGGATCATTTGTTTTAAAGGTGACTAGTTATGAGCTAATGTCAATGATGGACATCTTCTCATAGTACAACTATGTTGTGGTCAAGGAATTTGAGTAGCACAAGACAACTTACAAATCCTTGGGGCACAGATATGTGTATGTGAGGATTCCATTTGGACTCAAAAATATCATGTCAACATTTCAAAGAGCCATTGATGTTGCATTTGCAAGTCCAATAGATGAAATAATGGTTGTGTTCCAAGATGACTTGACAACCTACTCCAAGGATAAAAAAATACCACTACAAACAACTAGAAAAAATATTTAGAGTATATTTAGAATATGGGATTTAATTAAATTCAACAAAATGTGTGTTTAGTGTAGAAGATAAATTGCTAGGCCACATTATGTCAAAGGATGGGATAAGAATAGATCCAGATGGAGTTAAGGCAATAGATCAAATTCCTAGGCCCGAAACAATTAAAGGAATTCAATCCTTCTTTGGGAAAATCAATTTCTTCAAAATATTTTTACCAAATTTCTTGAGACAAGCAAGCCCATATCCAACATGCTCCATAAAGGGCGATCCATTTCTTGGAATGATGAACTAATTGAAGCTTTTTTCAAGATCAAATAAGTCATTAAAGAAGCACCTATTTTGGTAAGCCCATATTATGCAAAACCTTTTAAACTATTCCATTTTGATTCTTTCCATAATATTTATTTTGTTTTGCAACAAAATAATCAAGGAGATTATGAACATCCTATTGCATTATTTAGTAATTCTTTACAAGGGGAAAAAATTAAATATTCAACAATGGAGAAGAACTCATATGCTTTGGTTAAGGCACTACAAAACTGCATGTCATATTTAATAGGTGAAACAGTAGTTGGATTTGTTCTACATAAAATTGTGAAGGTTATCCTCACTCTGAAGAGCCTTCAAGGAAAATATGTCAAATTGTAAATAAGATTTTGGAGTATAATATTGATATTCAAAAAACCAAGCTAATAAAAGAAAGGTTTGGCCAGATGATTCAAATTTAGAGGCAAAAAAGGTAAATGAAAATAGTAATGATCATGAGCCTAATGATTGTCCATTGAAGAACAATACTTGGTGCAAGACCATTTATTTTATTTATTGAATATGAGGTGCCTAGCTAAAAGGAGAAAACACCAACAAAGAACTTTAAAACTATAATCCCAAAGGTATGTGTTATTTGATGATTATTTAATGTGGATAGACCCAAGTGGATTGTTGCTCAAATGTTCGAATTAGGAACACAATCCAATGTAATAAATGATGAATTCCATTAGGGAATATGTGGAGGACATTTCGAGGTTAATATGGTTGCACATAATTTCAATATTTTAGGATTATGGTGGCCTACCATATCCAAGGGTGTAGCAAATAAAATAAGGAAGTGTGACGCATGTCATAGGTTTGTTGGTAAACTTGAGTTTGCATGTGCTCTACCTCTTCTACCAATGACTGAAAATGCTCATTTTTAACAATAGGGGGTTAATTTCAAAGGTGAAATATTAGAGAAATAAAATAATAGATACAAGTGGATTCTTGTGGCAACTGATTACTTCGCCAAATGGGTTGAGGAAATTCTAACTCGTAATGCTACATCAAAGATGGAAAGATTTTTTTTAACAATATAATAAATAGATTCGTTGTTCCTGCAAGAATTATGGTAGATAATGCCATGTGTTTTAGATCACAATAGATTTCAAAATTATTTAATGAATATGGTAATAGTTTCACTTTCTCATATCCTTACCATCTCGAAGGTAATGTGGACATGTTGAGTCCAACAATAAATTCTAATAAAAAAAATCAAGAGGACATTGGCCCTAAACAATAAAAGGTGGGATGATAAACTAAGGTATGTACTTTTAGTAGATATGGTAACTTATAAGGTTGTTATTGGCATGATCCCATTTTAAAAAAATTATGGGTCAAATGCAAATATGCCAATCAGTTTATGAAAACCAATATATAAATTGTTATAGGATATTTGTGACTAAAAAAAATTTGCAATACTTGATAGAGTCATGGAGCTAGTGGAGTTACAAGAAAAAATAAAGATTGCACATGAGAAGGTTTTGGAAAATAAGCAAATGCTAATTTTTTTTTTTGAAAAAATAGCATTACAAAGAAACTTCAAAGTTAGATATTTGGTCCTTATGTGGAATGAAAGATCTAAGGACAAAGCAAAACATGACAAGTTTGATCCTTTATGGCTAGGGCCATATGACGTTGCATAAGTTTATGGAGGCAATATATCATTTGAATGACTTGGAAGGGACATTGATGGAGATGCCTATCCATGGCCAACATTTAAAGCATTACTTTATGTAAACAAATTTAAGTCTCTTTTGCACATATTATCTATCTTGTTTGTGTTTTTTCTTGTGTATATCATTGTATTTGTGTAGCCATGACCCTTGTTTGTCATGATGAAGTGTAAGTCAACCTTGATCCTTGTTACTCCTCATTTTTATCTTCTCCCAAATATTTGAATTCTTTTTAAGCCTACAAGAGATACACATCCCCAATTAGAGCCTATTGGGACCCAAATATATAATGTCATTTTCTTGAGTCCCTTATATTTTGTGTCTTAGTAATGTTCCACCCACTATTGATAACTGATTCAAGAAATAGTAAATGCGCATCTATGTTTAAAGTGTCTCTCTTTTTTGTATTGGTTTTCCCCTTATACTTTGATCAATTATCTAAGTTGTCAAAATAAAAAAATTGGTTAAGTATAAGAATTTTCTATTGGTTTCTTTGCAAACTTTAGAATCCTTTGTTGACCTGGAACTTTAGGTTCGAAGTTTATGTTTCCTCCCACACTCCACCTTCCCTTCGTAAAGGCCACTTTATAGTGGTTCCCTTATGAACCATTAGTCCTAACAAGATCTAGGATCTTTGTGGAATTTCTTACATATGTCCATCTTTGACACATAAATATTGTTCATCCCTTCAAATAATGGACCCCAATTAGAACTTGGAACCTTAGGTTTTAGTTCCATTTTCTTCTCTATTTCTAACCTATGCAATAATACACAAACTTTGGACTCTAATTAGGACTTGGAACCTTAGGCTCCAAGTACATATTCCATCTCATGACCTAATTCCTACCACTCTTTTATATGTTTTAGCTCATTGTTTCACCTGCCTGACACCACTAGTCATTTGTGTAGAACCATGGTTCCAAGTTCCTCCTAGAACCAAAAATTCTAAATCCCTATAGATCTTTAATTCTAGATAACATAGTTTTTATAAGAAGCATATTTTTAACATGGCTTTGAAACTACCTCTAATTCTCGACAAGCTTTGAGTTCTTGTTGGGTATCTAACTCCCCACAAAGTTCTTGATCAGTATGAAGTCCTCCAAAATGTTGAGGTTTCTGACAAATATCTAAGTGTTAAAATGAAAGTTACATGAGGCTTATTATGGAATCTTAACAAAATTATGTATCTCTAACATCCAAGTGTTATCACGGAATCTAGCAGCGCTCGTTCCATGGATAACCCCCCTACGAAACTTGTCCATTTCCTAGGATTTGTGATGTTCAAGTACGCATAACAAAGTGATTTTCAAGCCACCTCGAAATGCATTCCAAAGCCTTGAATAGTCAATTTGAGCATCCCCCCATGTTCGCCTCGCGAAGACCTTCGAAACGAGCCCTTTCGCGAAGTCTCACTATTCGTACTTAGCAAATTGCGAAAAATACAGTTGCACTTAAAAAGGGCGCTCCTACTCTCAAGCCAAATTTTGGCTAAGTATGAAAAGTGCAGGGGCGCTAATTTTTAGCGCCCCTGCATGAAAGTGAAATTTCTAAAAAATGTAATAGCGTTATTACACTTTTTCCTGACACTTAAACTTTTTCTGGCCCTGGCGCGTTTCTTCACGATTTTCGCATTTTTCGTCAATCGTGCCACTTTTCGTGCCTAAATTTATTGCTCGACTTGAGTTAGGTTTTCGTTTTTCTCTTTCACTTAAAAGTGTTTTAGTTCACCATTTTCATTGTTTATGGTCTTTATTCTTCTTTTCTTCTTGCTGGGCGAGTTTCTCTCAAGCTGCAAACACGTTTTTGAGAATTTTGACATTCCTCTCTAGCAATCTTTGTGTTTCATCTTGGTAAGTCGATTACCCTTGCTTCCTCTCCTTTTTCTTTCGTTTCTTTGTATGTGTTCTAAGATTTACACATGCGTTTTTCCTACGTTTTTATTCCCACGCATTTTTCTTTCTCTTCATTCGCGTTTTGATCTTGCATATTCTTTACTTGCCTCCCTTCCATGGCGTTTCTGCGTGGCTTTCTCCTCTTACCCTCATGCAATGGAACTCTTGCATTTTGTTTTCAACGCATTCCTCTTGCTTTTCACTCCAACATTTTTGTGCTAACTTCTTTCCTTGTCACCCTTTCTATAATGTTCTGATGTGAACATTAGGGAATCTCTTGTTTTGTAAGAATGGTTCACTTGAAAATACAATGGTGATGAAACAAATTTAAATTACAATTCCATACAAACAAACACTTTTCCAACCCCGAGCGCCATTTTCATGCACCGTTACATCTGTTTTACCAAAATATGTCTCAGATGCAGAAGCACTAAATTTTAGCGCCTTGACATGTTGAACATGTTGAAATAAATTCTAACTCTAAGAAATGCAAGAGCGCTATTTTTTAGCGCCCCTGCATCAAAATTGAAATCTCCAAAAATGTAAGGGTGTTGAATTTTAGCGCCCTTACACTTTTTACAACCTTTTTCCAGATAATCTTCATTTCTGTCCATTTCTCTCCCGAACCTTGTTCCTTCCATTTTGTGCATCATTTTGCGTGCCTTGTCATCTGCTCCACGCTTTCCCATCATCGTTGCTCATTTTGCGCATTCCCATGCTACCTAAAGACTAATGTTTGTTTTGGCTCAACACCTTGTAGTCTCTTTTCAAAGATCTTCAAAGTCAGAGTGATCAAAGTTCCAGTTGTTTTTGATGACTGCCAGTAAACCGTAGTCTTCTTCAAAAGCAAAAGGCAAAATGAAGTACAAATATCAAGGTATCTATCAGTCGACCGTAGTGGTCTCCAAGGTGGAAGAGATAAAAGACATGAAGGTTGGTCATCAGGACTTGGTTGATTTTGCAAGGCAAACAGAGACGAAGCCTCTTTCTGATCCAATGAGAGAAATCGTACATAACAACCTTCATTTGGTGGCAATGTTCCCTACAGCTGCACATAATACAAAGTTTGTTCTTCAGGTGGCGTCTCACTACATCAGAGAAAGTAGAAGTGTGATCGATTCTTCTGGGCACAAGATTCTAAGACTCGACCTTGATTTCTTTGACATTGTTTTCAAGGTTCCTCATATGGAGAAATACATTGATATTTCTATACAAAAAGCACAACAGGTTTTTGACGTTGATCCCAATAAGGCTAAGAACCTAATAAATACTCAATGGTTGAAGAAGCCTAGGCAATCTGTTTCTAGATGGCCGAAGGGACTCTTGCGAAGCGATTTCAAGGATGACGTCAAAGATATGATCACATTTTTAAGCAGAGTGAAAGGCTTCCAGAATCATCCACTTTTCACAATTGGATGTATGAATACATCAGGATTATAAGAAGACAAAAGGTGCACATTGACTGGGGCAAATAGATCAGTGATGAAATACATGAGCAGTTGATCAATGTTCCTTCCACATTGAAATTCTATATGACTTCTTACCTGGTGTATGCGGCGGCTGTAATGAGACAATTCCCAGGTTTATCTACAAAAGGGAATCAGATGATGGTACCTGTGTACAAATTTTCTATCAATTGGAACTAAAGGAAAGTTTTCATCACTTCAGACGGGTCACAGATGCTTTCTTCGCGCCTTTTCTTTTCAATTTTGATGCGGCTCTTGAAAGAAGGAGAGTATCTGATGAGGCTTATAAGGTGGTAAGTAAAGTTGGATGCCTATTTCTTCAATTCCCAACGTTTACTTACTTGAGAGTAGGGTGCTACACTGGTTGTCCCTACATGCTACCACATTATCCTTCAGATAAGTGGGTTCTCATGGAAACATGCAGACAGTTGATGTCAGTGCAAAAAGAACGAAGAAACAACCACAAGCGTGGATTCAAGTTCCCACTGACCATGGCCGATATACTATCCCTACTACACAAAAGGCTAAGTCTGTTTATGCTGAAATACAGATCATGACAATCAAGACCTACAGGTATAGGTTTGATTTTGATTACCAAGATGTCAGAAAAAGATTGCAAAAGGGTCATCATCACAAGTACCGTTTTGAGGACATCTGGGCTGATTGCAGAGATGAAGAAGCCATTCACAAAATGGACTATTGCAGGTTGATTGTTTAGCAGATCAGAGACCTTGATATCGCTGACCTACCAGAGGATTTTACTGATCCTGGTGATATCATGAATGCTGTCTATGATGAGCAAGGAATTGCTAAAAGGCCGTTGCCTGCAATTCAATGGTCTAGGAAAGAAATTACCAGCATAAGAGAGAGGTTGAAGCCAATCCTAGCCAACACTGTAGAATGGTTACATAAACATGGTTATGAAATGAAAAGTTTCAAAACAGACTCGGAAGGAGAGAAATCTGAAGCAAAAGCTCGCCAACAGCAAGAACTCCGCAACAAAAATAAATCAGCAGCTGTTCCCACTTCTTCATGAAGAGGTCCTAAGATCAAGTTCACTGTTGGCAAGAAAGACACCCAGTCCATCCCAGAGACAGAAATCACGGAATCTAATCCATCTCACTCTAAAAGTAAAAATTCTATTCTAGAGGAGGTAGATTCCGATGAAGAAGGAACTTGAAGTGATCAATCCGCTAAAGATGAAGATTCAGCAGAAGCAGACTCCGATGCAGAAGAGGTTTCTGAAAGCGGGAAAGAGTCTGAAGAAGATTCTGAAGAAGGATCTGAAGGTGATTTTGAAGGTGAACCAAAATCAGAGAGACAAGAGGGTGATCAACAGGAACTCGGGCATGATCAAGAAAGAACTACTTCTCCTCCTAAGAATGAAGTTAAGGAAATTCCCATAACGTCATCGCCTGTGACTTCCAATGTTCCTCATACCCCTCCAAATTCAAGAACTCCTCCACCTCCTGTTCCCTCGTCACCTATTCCTACCACATGCATTCTTGCAGTCGAGATATCCACTATCCTTGCAGCATCAACCCCGCTTGATACTCCCTCAGTGACAAGCATTCATACAGTTGATATACTGTCAAGTCCTCCATCGTCCATTCCTAGCCTGTCTTCACCAACGTATGATATCACTTCTGACAATGAATTCAATCGTTTCATGAATGAGTCAATGTGTGATCAACTCAATGTGCAAACTATAGGAGCAATGATGACAGACACTTCTCCTATTGTCACGATACCCATGGTAACCTCAGACACGACAATAACTTCAGAAGTAACGATGACGGCTGAATTGACAGTGAATCCAGAAGTTCACACCTCCTTTCTTCCCCCTTGGCTAATCTCTCAAGTGTCGAAGCGTAAAAAGAAAATGATTCCTCCAGAGGAGCTCGACCTCGAAGAGATAGTCCTTCCAAAGGCTAAAGGGAAGAAAAAAGCAAAAGTATACTCAAGGCTAAACGTTGATAAGTCTGGTCACAAGTATGTAGAGATTGGCATACCACCGCATGAAGAAGGTGATGTCAATATGGAAGACTACACGGTGACAAAGGTCCAGCTTGGAAAGGTTACCAATGAAAGTGCAAAGGCCGATGCGCAAGTCACTTTGGATATCTTGGCTGGAAGACTGGATAAAGTAGAGCAAGCTCGCAATATGTACAAATAGAGGGCAGAGCATTATGCCACTATTGTAAAGAGACTTGCAGGTTCTCCAAGTAATGCAGAACTGCTGACAATGGTAAGTATTGAAGACCCAGGTTAAGAAAGCTGAGAAGTTCGCCTCCAAAGGCAGAGTGTTGTATGATTTTGTTGAGAAGATCATTGAACACGGATCTCAGATTATAATTGTTGCGGATGAGAAAACTACCTTGTTGGCCAAGCTCACCACAGAGCTTGATAAAGAGAAAAGTGTACTTTCCCAGGAGCGCAGAGACATGGAAAAATGCCTGTTGTCATGGTCGGAGATGAAACAGGTAAAGCTCAGTAAATTGGTGGAGGTTGGGGTAATTCTTGACAAAGAAAAGTTCATTGAGGTAAGAGAATCTTTGAAACACCGAATTCAAGTAATTCAATCTCTTACAAAGGATCTCCACCAAGTACAGGAAGATGTCGAAGGACATCGTGCTATTCTTGAAAAAGGTATCAAAGAGTTGCCTAGTCAACTCCTTCAGGAGAATCATATCTTCCTGCCGGCCACAGAAATATCTCAGATCTTCAAAGAAGCCATCATGAAATTGATTGACGTTCAGACTTTTCAGAAGCCTCACTGAATGTCATTTGTGATACAAGGCTCACATTGGATAACTTGAAAAAGCATCTTGACAGGTGCAAGAAGGTTCACTCATCTGCCATGAGATCGATCACGAGAATTCACACCATTGTGGATTACACCGTTGGTCCAGATGAGAAGTTTGTGCAAGAGACCAGGAGGAAATATGAAGACTTCCGCGCCCAAGGCAAAGAAACATGAAGCAGCCTCCTATTCTCCAGTGTTAGACATTTTCCGGTGCATCCCTTTATGCATCTTGTAAATATTTCTTGACATTTCAAATGTCTTTTTGTAAATTGTAATTACACCAAGCTCGAAGATGTAATATTTTGAAAACAAATTACACTTTGACTTTGGTCAAAGTTAGGTGAGATCTCCTAAAATCGCTCACCTAACTTTCCTTAATTTCCTCAATTAGTTTCCTAATTTTGCTCATCCCTCTTTCTATATAATGTGAGGGATTTCTATTGTAAATGGATCCTTTAGTATTTTGCAATGAAGTGCTGCCCTTTTTGAAGCAAAATTGTGAAACTTTGTGTTCATGCTTTGTGAATGGAATTTGATCAATAAAGAAGAGGATTGCAAACCAAACTTTGCGTTGGATTCGATACTTTTATGAATTGATCTTATTTGGTGGTAATTAGGTGATGAAATCTAAAGGACTCTAAGTGATTTATGTAAACTTTGTGTTGCATCTATTATTTAGATTTGCATTTGTGTTTTGTTTATCTTTCGGTTGTATAATCTACAAGACTTTGTGCTTGTAATTATTCACGTTCTTTGGATACTACTGTTGAATGATCTACAAGACTTTGTGCTTGTAATTGTTCACACTCTTTGATAATTTGGTTAGATGATCTACAAGACTTTGTGCTTTTAATTGTTCATGTTGTTCGAGGAATTGCTGCGTCTAAGAAGACTTTGTACTTCTAACGTGACAAACGATACATTTTCATAGACCCAACATTGATAAAGCTATGGAACGACTTTGTGCCTTCGTGAGCTTTCCCTTTTACTTTATTTGTTTATTGTTAATTACTTCTGGTATCTCTACACCTTGCTTTGACAAGATAGAGGTATTGGTATTATTGCTCGTTGTTAGTTTAAGGTTATCAAGAATTGTGAACTTCCAACAGTGAAGCATTGTAAACATCTTCTTTGAAAAAAGAGAGAAGGATGAATGTAACACACCCCCCCCACTTCGTAAGTTTTGTGTACATTTTGTAATTACTTGTTTGTTTTACTATCGCTTATGTTAGCAGTAAGAAGGGCGCCTCCCCTTTCCGAGAGGAGAGATTTACATCTCACATAGCTGTGGCTGAAGTCCAAGTTGTGTAATCTATCGAAAAGTTGATTACATAATTTTCACCCAACACCAAGAACTGGTGGTATTAAAGAGATTTAGAGATTTTCATTTGATATTTTTAAGGAACTAGGAACCAGGAACCTCCAAATTTTTGAGTTCTCATTCAATCTCCAACAAGTGATAAGAGGGTAGTTCATTTTATCAATTCTTTGGCTTGGCTTTAGAACCACCCCAAGCTCCCAAAATTGCTTCATCAAGTGTCAACATGTAAAGGGTTGGAGCTTTCCAATCTTATAAAAGCATCCAAGGTTCTAGTTCCCTCCCAAAACCCAAACCTTGTGTGATAACATCTAAGGTTTTAGTTTCCTCCTAAAACCCAAACATTGTCAAGCACCCAAATGCCCAAAATTTCATGTTAAGGATCAACATGTCCTTTCCACCTACCCTCCTAGAAAATCCAATGCTTCATTGATGACCTAATTTGGACATGCAACTACCATATTAAATCAAATGGCATCCACCAATCATTCTTTATTAAATTAGCATGGTTCCTCAAGACAAAATTCACACTCAGTCCAACCATATTTATTGTTGTAGAGCTCAACAAGTGACATGTCATCTCCAGAATGCTCCTTTAATGGGTTTTTTGTGTGATTTCCTCATCAATACATAGATGTCCACATGTCATTAATAAGTATTTTATAATATGGTGGATGCAATAGATATTTGAACATCTTCCATTACATTTTTTGGAGTAGCTATAATAGGTAGTTGAAAATCTTGCATAATTTAAATCTATTGTATTATTGGCATATGTAATGGTCTCTTACATAGAATTCCACATGTCATTAACAAGTATTTAAAAATATGGTGGATTCAATAGATATTTGAACATATTTCATTACATTTGTTGGAGTATCTATAATAGGTATTTGAAAATATTATATAATTTAAATCTATTGCATTATTGACGTATGTAATGGTTTATCATAGATGAATATCAATGAGTTCAGAGAATGATTATTAAGAACAAATGTTTATTATACATCATACATTTTGTGTTATTTATAGTTTTTTTTCTCTTTCATGGTTGGATGCAACTCTATTACCCAATAAGGCATGAGTTAATAGGAATCTTGACCTTCCACATCCATTAAAATCATCAAATTATTCACTATTAGTAGTGGAATCAAAAGTATATTGATATACTTTTGTTTATGATTCAATATTGTAACCAAGGATAAATCTAAGGTGAAATGAAATGTTACATTATTATTGAATCATATGTAGCATGCGTATGCTCTACTAATGTTTAAAAGTTAAAAAATTCAAATATCTCAAGGAATTACAATACTACTATCATCTTTAGATACATGTGCAGAGTATTTGAATCAGTTGTAGAGAGATCATTGCAATTAATTAAACCTAACTTAATGATAGTTATTGAGTTTAGGTTTACATTTGGGTATGAGTGTTGTGGTGATATAATTGCTCATTTCTTTTGATTTGATTGCCTATTTAGACAAATAACTTTGGGAATACCCTATTGGGTTTAAGTTGAGCCCGAAGAGTAGGATAGATTACTCACTCTCATATGTTAATCTTTAACCATCTTGAATCTCTTCATGGGGCCCTTTTTACCTTCTTGAAGATAAACCCTAGCCTTGGAGGTGGAAAAACTCTAGGATTTGGGAGAGCTATTTTGGGACCTAATGGGAAGCACTTCCTTGAATGTGCTGCAAAACTTTGCAAATCTTCCTAAAGCTTTTTTAACTATGAATTATGATAATGAAAACTATAGAAACACAATAATTACAAGGCTATCACAACTTTATGACTCAACTCAAGCAACTTTATAATGCAAGAAGATGACAAAATTTAAATTACCCACAACCAAGACCAACCATTATTGGTCTTTGACCTAATTAGGCTTAAGTGACAAAGGATTTATCAATGACTTGAAATAAGGACACAACTTTCAAAAATGTGATTTGAATAGTGATTAATGAATCTCAAATTGACATACATTTTCAATAACTTAGAACAACCAACTTTGTCTCATGAATTGCATGTGACTAGGGATATTATCACTAATATATTTTACTCAAAGAAAACCTAGATGACACATAGATTGTATAAATGGATTGGAATGATTGAATAACCTTCAAGGGGATGGGGTGGTCAATAGACCCTAACTTGTTGAACTTACAAATTAAAATTGTCATGGTTAAAAATTTTAAGGACAATAGGTAGGAAATTTGTGGTATGTAGTTTATGTTGGCATTGGTTTTCATTGATATCAACACTTTGTTGATGAGATTGCTTCACATATGTTAAGGTGGTTGTCACTAATGTTGTTGATGTTCATGGTTGGATGTCATGTCTTGTTTGATATAAATTGAAGCAATATTGAGAATGTTTGTTGTCAACAAAGATGATATCATGATGATATATTAAAATGAGGATTATAAGCAATATTAAGTTGAAGAGATTTTGCTTATGGTCTCTAGTATATTGTATACTCTTTCATGTTGTTTATGTGAAGTATGTGTTTCTGCAAGGAAGTTGTGGCCTTTGCATGTTGGTGAAAAGTTCTACTTTAGGAAGTTGCTTTGAAGACTGTTTGGGAGAATGCTCTACATTTCTCCACTATTGAAGCTATGGTCTTGTGGTTTGGAATTTAGTGTCTATGTTTTGTGGATGTTTCATTCCTATATTTTTGGGTCACCAGTGTTGTTGAGAAGATTTTTAGTAATTGCAGTGGGTTGACAGTTTTGACAATTATCAAGACTGGTCTGGAAAATACTCCGCATTTCTTTGCATTGGTGTTTTTGTTGTTGCAACTTGGTGTATGTACTATTAATGTTTGTGCAATGTATCAATTTTGTTTATGTGTGTTGAAGTTTACCACAAGTTGGTTTGTAATTCTTCTATCTCATTTTTGTGTCTTATAAGTTTCTAGAATAAAATATTATGTTTTTTTTAATTTGCAATGGTTGTTTATGGCATGATAGTGTGAAAGAAGTATCTAGAAATATTGTTTGATATTCATGGAATGTCTCTTTATGGTCTACACTTCAAGGGTTAATCTTTTTGGTACAACATATTGTTTTGAGTTGGTTTTCTAGAAACTTGTGGATGTCTGGCCAATAGGGCTTGTTTTATTGCTTGTGATATGTGCTTGGGGGTCTGTGCTAGCCCTTAAGGTTGCATTAAGATGTATTTGGATCTTTCCCTATCATGTTGTGAACTGCATTGTGTAAATTCAATTGGAAGTATATTTTTGGGCCGACTAATAATGTGCTATGTGTTTCCTTGTTACTGACTTGGAATGTTATGCATCAACACGTGTGATGTTTGGGATCACATTAGAAGATGTAATAAGTCTTTTTTGGTCATCTCTATCTCTTGGATAGGACCACTCTTCTCCGCATTTATGTTTTGTAGTTGACTTGTTGGAATTATTGTTTCTCTTATTTCGGCCGACCTAATTGGTGTTTTGTGGTGTTGTGGAGGATATAAATGGAAGAACAAATCAGTTACAAAGTGAGTGTGAGTGTGATGAATTGAGAATAATGCAGATGTAGTGTGAAAGTATGTGGAAGATAGATCAGATGTACTTTAACTCCTTAGTCGGTAAAGTGTATTGTTTGTGTTGGTGTGGAGCCTAATTAGTCTCCAAGTGGGAGATTGTTGGTATGTGGTGACTGATCATGCAAATATTGTACACTCATAACGTATCCTCGCTGGAGTCAGTAGTTAATTTTTTAACCAACAAATGAAAAATGACTTTGTAAAACCCTAATTCTAGAAGCTTCCAAAAAGCTTATTATAAGTGGTTGGGATGTATGTTGCGGTGTGGCATTTGCGAGATTGTAATATGTTTTTTGCTAGACAATAAAATCATTGGGTGGATGAGTTTCTATGGATGTAGCCCATATTGGGTGAATCACACTAAATTTTTGTGTTGATCTCTTTTGTGTTATTCTTCATTGTTATGTTCAGGTTATTTAATCTACATATAATTGTTAATGTTTCTTGCTCTAATATGCCTGAACCCTAACATTGTTGACATATGTTATAAATTCTAAGTCTTTATGTATCCTACTCTGAGATAGTGAGTCTCATCAAGTCCTTGTATCTTGCCATGGGGTTGTGTGCCTCAGCCTACAAGTCCTTTACATCTTTCCTTAAGGTTGTGTGCCTTAGCCTGCAAGTCCTTTGGAAATGATCCTTATTGTAATTTTTTTTGTAAGTAGTGAGCTTCACATATTGTGAGTTAATTCTCACTATGGTTTTTCCCTCCTTGGGTTTTCCATGTAAATCTAGTGTTATCTTGTGCATGTGTGTTCATTGCCTTATCTTTCATTGTTGTTAATTTGATTAAGTATTGTTGATCTATTTATAAGTTGTTGATCCTACTAAAAGTCTAAAATTGAGTATTATTGAAGGGTTTAAGATCCAAAGGGTTTAAATTTTTATAGTTACTAATTCATCCCCACCTCTCAGTATCTAGGTGTATTCAACAATTGGTATCAAATCCAAGTTCCTTTAAAGAAGCTTAATCACTTGAGAAAAGGTCCAGGATGGCACATGGTGGATCTTAAAAGAGGCTTAGGTTTGATGGGATAAATTACACATTTTGGAAAGTAAGAATGAAAGGCCATCTAAACTCTCTTGGGTTTGGTTTTTGGCAATTTTTCAAAGATAGTTACACTGCTCTTGATACTCCTCCAACAAATCCAACTAAGATTAGGTTGTATGAGAACAATACCAATGAAAAGAATGCTATCATGTGTGGGTTAGCTGATTCAAAACTTTTGAAGGTGATGAGTTGTAGTTTTACTAAGGATGTATGAGAATAGTTGAGCAACATGTATGAGGGAGTAATAAATTAAAGCAAGCCAAGATGCAAATCTTCAAGAGTAGATTTGAGACCCTGAGGATGACAGAGGATGAAGATAATGCTATTTATATGCTCTAGATGGATGAAGTAGTTACTAGCATTAGAGATCTTGGTGGAGAAGTGAAAGAAGATGAGATTGTGAAGAAGGTTGTGAGATCTCTCCCTAAAGTTTATAGTCATAAGGTATCTACTATTGAATAATCTAAGGACTTGGTTAAGTATTCAGTAGATGAAATGTTTGGTGTTCTCACAGCCTTTGAAATGAGAGAGTTTGACAAAGATGCTCCAACGAAGGAAGCAACATTCAAAAGTGGTAAGAAGACAAAATATGAAATTTTTGATCAAGATGATGACATTGATGAGGTAGAAGAAAACTTTGTGAGAAGATTGAAGAAAGGCATCAGAAAATACAAAGGTAAGTTTCCTTTCAAGTGCTTCAATTGTGGAAGAGTTGGTCATTTTGCCTCTAAATTTCCTTTTAAAGAATTAGTAAATAGAAACAAATAGAGAGAAGTTCAAAAGAAGTTTGTATTCCAAGGAGAGCAATTTTTCTTCAGAAGATGAGGATAATGATTCAAATGATGAAACACTTTTCATGGCCTTGAAAGTTGGTGAAAAAAAGTGATATTGAAAAATGTAAGAGGTCTAGTACCTTGCAAGCTAACAAATATAGTGAAAAGTCTACGCTTGTGTGGAATTCCTTTCATGAAAAAGACGAAGCAAATGCTTAGGTGATTGACAGTGGTTTCTCTAACCACAGGATTGGTGACAAGGGGAATTCCATCAACCTTAAGAAGTGGAATGGTGGAGCTATGAAGTTTGGTGGTGATGAGTTAGCACAAATTTTTGGAAAAGGTGCTATTTAACTATTGATGGAAAGAGCAAGACTAAGGATGTCCTCTATATCAAAGGGTTGAAGCATAATCCCCTTAGTGTTAGTCAAATGTGTAGTAAAGGATACAATCTTACATTTCATGTTAGGGGTTGTGAGGTCGAGAAGGCAGGATTTGAAAGATTATTTGTAGAAGGTACTTAGACATATGGAGATGTCTATCATTTAAAGGAAGCAAAATGAAGAACCTATTTATTAGCTCAATCTGATGAGTGTTAGATGTGGCACAAGAGGATGGGACACATCAACTTTGACAATATGGTAAAGATCAGTTATACTTGTGTAGTGAGAGACATGCCTAAGATAACTAAGCTTGCAAACACATTATGCAAGGAGTGTCAAATGGGAAAACAGACCAGGATAAATTTTAAAGGTAAGGAGTGTTCTTCTACAATGCCTTTGGAGCTAATTCACACTGATCTATGTGGACCTAAAAGAAAAAATAGTCAAAAAGGTGAAAGGTATTTCATGTTTCTTATTGATGATTACTATAGAATGACCTGGGTTACATTTCTAAGAGAAAAAACATAAGCTTTTGATAAGTTTAAGGTTTTCAAAGTAATGGTTGAGAATGAAATGAATGCTAAGATAAAACGCTTAAGCTTTGATAGAGGAGGTGAATTTACTTCAAATGAATTTGAAAAGTTTTGTGAGAATCATGGTATTAGAAGACATTTGTTTGCTCCTAGGACCCCTCAATAGAATGGAAAGGTGGAGAGAAATAATAGGACTATGCAAGAGATGGCTAGGACAATGTTGAAAGATGCAAATCTGCCTGATATGTATTGGAAGGAATCAATTCACATTGTTTTCTATTTGCTTAACAGAGTACAATTTAGGGTCAATAAAAATAAGACCCCTTATGAGTTGTGGTATGGAAGACCTCCCACTGTTAGATACTTCAAGATATTTGGCAGCAAATGCTACATTAGGAGAGATGAAGAAGATCTTGGAAAGTTTGATTCAATATGTGATGAAGGGATCTTCCTTAGTTACTCAACCAAGAGCAAGGCCTATAAATACTAAAATATATTTGGAAAAATGATTGAAAGAACAAATGTTAAGGTAGATGAATATTTGTGTCAAATCTCACAAGAACTAGAGGTTTGTGGATCTAATATACCTCCCTACGTTGAAGAAAAAGAAGAGAAGGAACAAGAATAAAAAAAGACCCCTAAAACTTCAATAGAGTATCTTCAGAGGAATCATTTAGCAAATCAGATCATTGGGGATAAGAATAAAGGTGTGTTAACCAAGAGAAGGCTTGCAAAAGCAAGTGAGAAAGTGAATTAGTGTTTATTGTCAAATGTTGATCCCAAAACATTTACTGATGGTAGCAAAGATGAAGGATAGATGAAGGAAATGGAAGAATAATTGGATTAGATAGAAGAGAATCAAACATGGGAATTGGTTCCTAGACCTAATGATAAAAACATTATAGGAACAAAGTGAGTGTTCCAGAACAAGCTGAATGAAGATGGTGAAGTTGTGAGGAACAAAGCAAGATTGGTGTGTAAGGGTTATTCACAAGTTGAAGGTATTGAATTTGAGGAGACTTTTTCTCTGATAGCTATAATGGAAGCAATCAGGATGTTCCTTTCCTTTCCTACTCACAATAATTTCAAGATCTATCAGATGGAAGTCAAGTCACCCTTCTTGAATGGGGATTTAGAGGAAGAGGTCTACATTAAGCAACCAAATGGTTTCCTTCTATCTGAAGATCCATACATGGTGTGCAGGCTCAAGAAATCTTCTTATGGACTCAAGAAAGCTCCTAGAGCTTGGTATGCTTGGTTGGGTAAGTACTTACTTCAACAAGGTTTCAAGAAAGGTACCATAGATAGTAATCTTTACATTAAGGTAGAGGAAGACAAAATTTTGATAGTTGTTGTATATGTTGACTATATCATCTTTGAAGGAGATGATGATATGTGTAAGAGGTTTACAAAAAAATGAAAAAAGAGTTTGAAATTTCTATGATTGATGAGTTACCTTTCTTCCTTGGGCTTCAAATTGTTTAACTAGATGATGGTATCTTTATTTCTCAGGCTAAGTATGTTAAAGAGATGTTGAAGAAATCTGGCATGGAGGATTCGAAACTAGTAAGTACTCCTATGGTTATCGGTTGTCATTTAAGCAAGAATAATGAGTCACCTAAGGTTGATAAGACTCTCTATAAGTCTATTATTGGAGGTTTATTGTATTTGACTACTTCTAGACTTGAAATTATTCATGCATTAGGTTTGGTTGCTAGATATCAAGCTAATCCTAAGCAAACTCATGAGAAGGAACTAAAAAATATATTTAGATATTTAAAGGGAATTTTGCATTACGGCTTGTGGTATAAGAAGGATGATAACTTTTCTTTGAGTGCCTATACTAATGTTGATTGGGAAAGATATATGGATGATTGGAGAAGTACATGTGGAAGTGCATTCCTCTCAGGAAAAAAATTGGTCTCATGTTTTAGTAAGAAGCGAGACTCAATGTCCTTATCCATAGTAGAAGTTGATTATATCGATGCATCATCTTGGTACACCCAAGTGCTTTGAATGAAGAAAACTTTGAAGGATATAAAGGTGGTGTATGATGAACCCATTCCCATACTTTGTGATAATACCAGTGCAATAAACATTTCCAAGAATTCAGTCATGCATTCAAGGACCAAACATATTTCTATTTGGTATCACTTTCTAAGAGAGAAGGTTGAAAAACAAGTCAAATTGGAGTATGTGCCTACTAAGGATCATATTGCAGACATCGTCACTAAAGCGCTTTCAAAGGATAATTTTGAGTATCTCCGACAAAAGTTAGGGGTTATTGCCCCTCTTTTTTCTTACTAGATGTAGAGATGGTGCATCTATCTGGGGTGGATAAATTCATGTCATATCCTTTTCTCTTGGATTGATGTGTGCTACCTCTCAAGGAGAGTAGGTAGTTAGTTGGTTGTTACTGATAGGGGGAGCTTGAAGAAGATGTGCAGTTATTGAGCATGCACATATGTTGGGGAAGAATGTGTTGTTTCAAATGAAGGCCTTGGCCCTTTGTCCTTGATGTCAAAGGGGATAATGACAAGGTGTGTGTTTCCATCAATGCCAAAGGAGAAGATTATTGGCATTGGTTTTCATTGATATAACCACTTTGTTAATGAGATTGTTGCATATATGTTAAGGTGCTTGTCACTAATGTTGCTAATGTTCATGGTTGGATTTCATGCCTTGTTTGATGTAAATTGAAGCATTATTGGGAATGTTTGTTGTCAACAAAGATGATGGCATGATGATATATTAAGATGAGGATTAGAAGCATTAAGATGAGGATTAGAAGCATTAAGATGAAGATTAGAAGCAATGCTAATTTGAAGAGGTGTTGTTGATGATCTCTAATATGTTGTATGCTATTTCATGTTCTTTCTGTGAAGTATGTGTTACTACAAGGAAGTTCTAGTCTTCGTATGTTGGTGAAAGGTTCTGCTCCAAGAAGTTGCTGTGAAGATTGTTTCAGAGAATCCTTCTCATTTCTTCGTTATTGAAGCTATGGTCTTACGATTTGGGATTTAGTTTCTATGTTATGTGGATGTTGCACTCCTATCTTTTCAGGTCACCAATGTTTCCAAGGAGGTTTCTAGCAATTACAGTTGGTTCATAGTTTTGTTGGTTGTCAAGACTGGTCCAAAAAATGCTTCGCATTTCTCCACATTGGTGTTTTTGCTCCTATGCCTTGGTGGATGTGTTCTTAATGTTTTTGTAGTGTCTTAGTTTGGTTTACATGTGTTGAGGTTTACCACAAATTGGTTTGTAATTGTTTTATCTCATGTTTGTGTCTAATGGGTTTCTGGAATAAAGTATTTTATTTTTGTTTGGTTTGCAGTGGTTGTTTATGGCATGACAGTGTGAAAGAAGTATCTAGAAATGTTTTTGGGTATTCATGGAATGTCTCTTTGTGGTCCACACATAAAGTGCTAATCTTTTTAGTATCACATATTGTTTTGAGTTGGTTTTCTAGAAACTTGTGGATGTTTGTTCAATAGGGCTTGCTTTCTTTCTTGCTTTATGTGCTTGGGGGTTTGCGCCAACAATTAAGGTTATGTTTTAAGGTGTATTTGGGTCTTGCCCTATCCTATTGTGAATTGCATTGTGTAAACTCTATTAGAAGTATGTTTTTGGGTGGACTGATAATGTGCTACATGTTTCCTTGTTGTCAACTTGGGATGATGTGCACCAGTGTGTGTGATGTTTGGGATCACATTGGAAGATGTATTAAGTTTGTGTTGGTCCTCTTTATCTCTTTGTCAGAACCCTGGTGGTTCTCCAAACTGAAACCCTAATTGTTTTGTTTGATTTTTTGCAAATTTTGGATTTTTTTGTGTTTTGATGAATTTTAACAGGCAAAAGCAAATTTGCGATTTCACAAAGAAATTGATAGAAAATTCTAAACAAATTCAAATTGCATGAAAGGACTCAGATCTTTCTCAGGAAACATAGGCGTACTGTTCTATTATTTATTTTGAGCTTTTACAATGTGAAAATCTGAATAATGAAAGCATGATCTGAAATTTTAATAGAAAAAACCTGGTAATTAATATGGCGGCTGCAGCAGAAAGGACAAAGTACGGCCAAAAATAACAAGAGGAATCTCGGGCTCAATTTCCAATGCACAAGTCTCTAGATAACCCTGCGTCCCAATTCCAATCACCAGAATCCAAAGATACAAGGCGTTTCTCCAGTGACAAAGAAGTACGGCCTTACTGGTACGGCCAGTCTGCAACAGTAAATGCAAGTACGACTTCTTGAAATTCGTGCCTGAACTCAGATGAATGGAAATGAATGAAGTCGCCTCTGATGGAAGATGAATAATCTCTGCTGAATACTGATGAATCTCTGTCTGATTAAATGATTAAGCTCAATCTGTGACTCTTGGATGAAATCACCAAGTGCAATCTTCAGCTGGTATCTCACAGCCTCAGTATGCCTGATCTCTGAAGAGGTTACGTTCTCCAGAAACGATGTTCGCCAGAAACCCTAGGGTTTGCAAACTCCAAAGTTCAGATGCTCAGTAGACAAAATTGAATAATAATCAAGATAGTTCGATTTTGCCTGTGAAGAGTAATATATCTTCAGCAAGTTCGGACCAATTCTTTCATTAAATAACTGTCATTTAAATGATTTAATTTTCACTTTTGAACTAGAAAATGATTAAATAATTACGCCCACTTAATGAGCATTAAATACTCATTAAGTCAATATAATATATTATAAAGTATAAATACTTTATAACTGAGCCAATTAATTAAATATTTTAATATTTCAATAAAGTGACTTTATAATAAAGTCAAATTATTAAATATTTAATAACCCATTAATTACTCCTTATTTCTCCGTCAAATCAACCATCTGCTAAACTGGGTCGAATCTGAGCTGATAAAGTGCACCAGGTGCCCTGCCCGAAATAGCAGCTACCGCCTGACCTAACTTTCTAAAAATAGAAAGTTCTCTGAAAAGACTCTCTGGAAGATTCTGCGAAGGCCCAAACCTGACACACTGCAAACTGGAGCTAACCAACACTGAGCAACTGCCAAAAAGGATCCTCTGAACACTCCTGTCAGCCTACGAGGATCAAATGATAGGCTAACCTCGTCACCAGCTGTGCTGCCTAGGATGGGGACATGACAGTCCGCCCTCCCTGAAATTGCTTGTCCTCAAGCAATCTCAACTCTGGATGCTGTAAAATCGCCTCTGACTCCCATGTAGCATCCTCAATTGGCAAATCTCTCCACTTGACCAGATATTCCCTGATCACACGCCTCCGAAGGTGTCTCTCTCTCATATCAAGGATGGCCTCAGGTACTAGTATCAGTTTCCCTTCATCATCAAGGGGTGGCAAAACTGGAGAGGGAACAACATGCTGACCCAATGCCTTCTTCAGGCGAGAAACGTGAAATACATTATGGACCTTGCTATCAGCTGGCAAGTCCAACTCATAAGCAACCTCGCCCACTCGTCTGACAACACGAAATGGACCATAGTAGCGAGGTTTTAGTTTCTCTGCCCCACTCTTCCGCAGAGTAGACTGACGATACGGCTGCAACATGAGGTACACCATATCACCCACCTCAAAACTACGCTCAACCCTCTTCTGATCAGCATACTGCTTATGCTGATTCTGTGCCTGCTGGATATTGTCTCGGAGAGACCTCAAGATGTCCTGCTGACTCTGCATCATATCACCTGCACTCGGCACTCTGCTATCGCTCAAAATCAAATCCAGAAGATTGGGCGCCTCATACCCATACAATGCCATGAAGGGGGTCATCTGTATCGTCATATGGTGAGTCGAGTTATAACAATACTCGCACAAGTAAATCCACCTCACCCAAGCTCTCTGCTGACCAGCTATATAATTGCGCAAATAACCTTCCACCCACTTATTGACAATCTCTGTCTGTCCATCGGTCTGTGGATGGTAGCTGGTACTCGGTGTCAGCTCGGTCCCACAAAGTCTGAACAACTCCTGCCAAAAGTTGCTCATGAACCGGCTGTCTCTATCGCTGACTATCGTCCGAGGCAATCCATGCAATCGGAAAACCTCTCTGAAGAACAACTCTGCAGTCTGCGATGCTGTGAAAGTAGTCGTAATCGGGAAAAAATGGGCGTACTTAGTCAACCTACCGATACACTACATAAATGCAATCTTTACCCTGGGCTTTCGGCAAACCCGTGATAAAGTCCATAGATAAACACTCCCACTTCCTGTCAGGTATCGGAAGTGGCTGGAGTAATCCAGCAGGGTAGGTGTGCTCCTGCTTGTTCTGTTGGCACACAGAACACTCACGGACATACTGCAAAACATCAGTTTTCAGCCCTTTCCAAGTAAACCGTTCCCTAACCATTTTGTAAGTCTTGTAGTATCCAGGATGGCCCGCCATAGGAAGGTCGTGAAAGGCTCTCAAAACTGTAGTCCGTACCTCAGAGTCAGGAACCAAAAGAATCCGCCCCTTGTAAATGATCAAGTCATCTACAACTGTATACCTGTCGTCCTGCTCTGTCCTGTCAACGATGCTAGAAGCCCATGGGTTCTTAGCATACTCTGCAATGATCCGATGCCTCCAATCCTCTGTAATCTGTGCTAAGGCATTCAACTGGGGTCTACGAGACAAGGCGTCAGCTACTATATTCTGCTTCCCCTTAATGAAAGTAATGTCGAAGTCATATGACTGCAGTTTACTGACCCATTTCTGCTGCCTCTCGTTCAAGTCTCGCTGTCCAAGGAAATGTTTTAGGCTGTTATGATCTGTACGAACACTGAATTTGCTGCCTACCAGGTACTGCCTAAACTTAGCCAATGCATGCATAATGGCTAACATGTCGGACCCCTGAGTTTCCTGCTCTCAAATGCAATCGGATGACGCTCCTGCATCAAAACGGCACCAATGCCCTCTCCTGAAGCATCACAGAATAAATCAAATGACTTCGAAAAGTCAGGCAATGCTAACACCGGACATGAAGTCATGATCACCTTAACCTGTCAAAGCACTCCTGCGCCTGTGGTGACCAAAGAAAAGCCCCCTTCTTCGTCAAGTCAGTAAGGGGTGCGGCGTGACGTGAGAACCCGCTAACAAATCTCCTGTAGAATGCACACAACCCAATGAAGCCTCTGAGCTGCGTAAGGTTCTCAGGTACCGGCCAGTCAACAATAGCTCGGACCTTTTCAGGGTCCATACTCACTCCCTTGGCACTGATGATGTGCCCTAGATATAACAACTCCTCCATGCCAAGCTCGCACTTGGATTCCTTAGCATAGAAAGACTCATCTGCTAAGATACCCAAGACTGTGTCCAAATGAGCCAGATGCTCATCCCATGACCTGCTATAAACCAAAATGTCGTTGAAGAAGACTAACACAAATCTCCTCAACTGAGCACTGAAAACCCTGTTCATAGTCGCCTGAAAGGTGGCAGGTGCATTGGTTAACCCGAAGGGCATAACCAAGAACTCGAAGTGACCGCAATGACACCGGAAAGCGGTTTTCTCAATATCCTGCTCCCTCATCTGTATCTGATGGTACCCTGATCTCAAATCAATCTTCGTAAAGAAGACTGCGCCATGCAACTCATCTATCAGCTCATCAATGCGCGGAATGGGATACCTGTTCTTGATGGTTCTTTTGTTGAGCTGCCTGTAATCGATGCACATCCGAAGTGATCCATCCTTCTTCTTCACCAAAACAACCGATGAAGCAAAAGGGGATTTGCTAGGTCTGATATGACCCATAGCCAACAACTCATTAATAGTCTTCTCTATCTCATCCTTGAGCCGTTTCGGATGTCGGTAGGGGGTGATCATCACGGGCTTGGCGCCCTCCTCCAACTCAATAATGTGCTCCGTACCCCTGTCTGGAGGTCTACCAGGTGGAATGTCACTAAACACTTTGGAGTGTTTAGTCCTCAGAATCTGTATGTCAGGGTGGTACTCACCCTTCTGCGGCTCCTGCTGGGCTGGCATCAACATGCACTCAGCCGCCCAGTCAACCATATCATGACGAATGAGCCTCTCCATCCGCCTGAATGAAACCATCCTAAGATTACTGTCCCGTATTGCCTTGATGACATGTGGTCTTCCGTCAACCTTAAATTTCATCTCCATATCCCGTAGGTTGAGCGTGAACTCACCCAAATCATGTAACCATGCCATCCCTAGTACCACATCTGTATCACCCATATTAACAACATAGAATTCAGTCTTGAATTCATAGTTGTTCAATCTCATCGGCAGATCAGTAATCTTCCTGTCGCACCTGAGCGTGTATCCGTCAGCTACCTTGACTCGGATACCCTCGAAAGCCTCTGTCTGGATACCACGTCTCTCCACTAGACGTGCATCAATAAAATTATGTGTCGCACCCGTATCCAACAAAGTAATCACCTTCTGACCTGCTAAGAGCCCACGGAGTCGAAATGAACCATCTCTCTGAAGACTAGTCAGATGGGCTTCCTGTAGCTTCCTTCCACCTTCATGTTCATTCTCATTTTCGGACTTCTCATCATCTGAAGGCTCGGAATCAGCTTGCTGGTCTGACAGATCAGATTGCTCTTCGCCCTCATAATACCACTCCATTTGGTTATTTTTGACTTTCGGACGAAGTGGGCATATGTGCTTTTCATCATAGGGTGCCTTGCACCAAAAACACAACTTCTTCTTACGTAATTCGTTCAAAGTTTCTCTGTCAAACGGGGGTGCATTCTGTCTCTTAGGATCCTGTTGATCCTTCCTCCTGTCAAAGGGTCTATTTCTGTCATTGTTTCTATCGAAAGGCCTGTTGGGTCTCGTGTATGGAGTGGACCCTGAATTGAACTTGCTGCGAGGTGCGGCAAGTTCCATGCTGCGTGCCTTCCGCATGGCCTCCTGAAGTGTGGGAGGGTCAAAAGCCTTGACCCAACCTCTCATGGGTTCTGTCAAACCCTCAACAAATAATATAATGAGTCTCCTCTCTGAAATGCCAGTCACCATGACTGCCACTCTCTGAAACTCGCCAATGTATGCTTCCAGACTGCCAGTCTGTCTGAGCTGAGCCAACTCTCTGAAATACAACTCTGGATCCTTCCTATCAAATCTTTCTATCAATCTGCTCGTGAACTCCTGATAGGTATTAACAGCATGATGGCCTAATGTGTACATGCCGTGGTGCCACCAATCATGCGCGACTCCGTCCAGATGTAAAGTGGCAAATTTAATTGCCTCATCCTCCTGCATAGGTCTAAGTGACAGATAGTTGTCCAATTTCTGGACCCATGACCTAGCTGATGTCTTCTCTGACCCATCAAAATATGGCAGTGTAATCTTGCTCACAGCATATTGTAAATCCCTATTCACCTGTGGCTGCTGCTGCTGATGCTGTGGGGGTCTACGATCAAATCTACCTCCTCCTCTGGGTTTATAGACATCTATAAACTCATGAAACGTGAGTGCCTGCCGGATCTCAGGCGCTAAAGACATGTACTCGCCATGAAATCTCGTCAAGTCTGCCACCGACATGCCGTTCTGTGGCTGGAAGTCCTGATGATGCACCTGATGCTCTGCCCCTGGAGTCTGAGGTGGAGTGTCTCTGGGTAAGAAAGTAGGCTGGCCTGGCCTACGCTCTTGATAGATCGGTAACGGCTGCCTAGGAGCTGATGCCAATGGCTGATCCACTGGAGTGGTCCCGCTCGTCTGTCCAATCTGTATGAAATGAGGCTGTGTGGGCGTACACTGCCTAATAGTACCCATCAACTGCGACATCATATCCATCATGTTGTCGTGTCTCCGTCTAAACTCCTCATCAGTAATGTCACCCTCTGCATGTGCCTTCCCTGGATCCCTGCGAGTCTCTGAGGAAGTCTCACGATCTGCCATTAGGGTTGCAACACTGTTTTCACTACCGTCTGAACTGGATCTGTGAAAACCAAGCACTCCTGATACTGTCTGACCTTCTGGAATCGGAGGACCTGTCCAGTCTTCGTCTTTGCCTGTCCCTACACCTCTGGTATACTGAATAATGTCTTGGTTCATAAAAGGCAACCCAGAAATGCACTGTATTCTGAATAATCACTGAAAAAGCACAGGATGGCAGGAGATCTGTGCTCTGATACCACTGTCAGAACCCTGGTGGTTCTCTGAATCAAACACTGATTTGTTTTTTGTGTTGTTTTTGCAATTTTCAATTTTTTTGATGTTTTTGAGGTTTTTACAGACAAAAGTGAAATTTGCGATTTTTCTAGAATTGCTTGATAAATTCATAAAAAATACATAAAAGCATTTAATGTTCCAAAACTTGCTCAAGAACCAAGGCGCATCATTATATTCAATTTCCAGATCATCTACAACGCCAAAAACTGAAGGTAGGAAACAATACAAGAAATTTTTAAATAAAAACCTGGTATTTTAATGGCGGCTGCTGTAACTGGTAATGGTACGGCCAGATATTAATTAAGATCCCCTCCGGCTTGAATCTCCAATGCAAACGTGCCAAAATACCAAGCGCCCACTGTGAAATCACTGAATAACAGATAATGAAAGCGTCCCCTCAGAAGAATGATAAGTACGGCCTGGAAAGTGCAATAGTACGGCCTGCTGCAGCATTAATGAAAGGTACGGCCTCCTTGGGATTCGTGCCAAATCACTGGTAAAGGGTAATGAATGAAATCGCCCTGTTCCTCTGATGATTTCCCCTGTAAATCTCTGAATTAAGAACTGGTTAAGCTCAGCCTGTGACTTCTGGATGAAATCACCAAGTGCAAACTTCAGCTGGTATTTCACAGCCTCAGACTGCCTGATCTCTGAAGAGGTTACGTTCTCCAGAAACGATGTTCGCCAGAAACCCTAGGGTTTGCAAACTCCAATGCTCAGATGCTCAGTAGACAAAATTGAATAATAAACAAGATAGTTCGATTTTGCCTGTGAAGAGTAATATATTCTCTCTTGAAAAGTTCGACCTAATCCTTCATTAAAATAATCATTTAAATAAATGATTTAATTTTCACTTTTGAACTTAGGAAAAATGATTAAATAATTGGCGTCCACTTTTAATGAGCATTAAATACTCATTAAGTCACATTATAATAATATATTATAAAGTATAATTAAATACTTTATAATTGAGCCAATTAATTAAATACTTTAATATTTCAATAAAGTGACTTTATAATAAAGTCAAATTATTAAATATTTAATAATCCATTAATTACTCCTTATTTCTCCGTCAAATCAACCATCTGCTGAACTGGGTCGAATCTGAGCTGATAAAGTGCACCAGGTGCCCTGCCCGAAATAGCAGCTTCCGCCTGACCTAACTTTCTAAAAATAGAAAGTTCTCTGAAAAGACTCTCAGGAAGATTCTGCGAAGGCCCAAACCTGACACACTGCAAACTGGAGCTAACCAACACTGAGCAACTGCCAAAAAGGATCCTCTGAACACTCCTGTCAGCCTACGAGGATCAAATGATAGGCTAACCTCGTGACCAGCTGTGCTGACTAGGATGGGGACATGACAAAGGTGAAGAAGGGAGAAGATCAGGAGATAGGCATTTGGCTCAATACCAAAGGACACGCCTTTCCATGTAAGTACGGCCTATCAGAAATGTACGGCCTGCTGCTGTAAATAAAACAATCTGTACGGCTCTTCTTTACAAAGCTCCAGATCTCCAGTACAAGAGCGCCTAAATAAAGGAAGTCTTCTGAATATGAATATCTCTGGGAAACCTCTAAGATTCGAATCACCAATCAGCTTGCAGCTGTGTACGGACTGGTACAGGTACGGCCAGATCAGTAACAGCATTAAATAAGGTACGGCCTCCTTAAAAACACTATATAAACCCTCTGAAAGGTACGCCTTGATGAATGGATGACTTCTGGCTGCAACACTGGTAAAAACTCTGAAGATAATAAATCTCTGATGTCTGAATCAACTGTGATGCTCTGTAATTCCTCCTGGATGAAGAAATCTCTCAACTGCAATAAATCAGATGTTATTTCACATCCTCTGAACTGCTTCGAAGGAGATGGCTCGTTCTCCGACGATTTCGAGACGAAACCCTAAGGTCTCTGTGCTCTGGCAAAGACTTGCAATTTTTCAATTCATTAAATGTCATAATGGCACATTTACCAATGCAAAACCCCTTTATTGCACAAAAGTGCGATTTCCTTAATAATAGGGAATTTTTAATATATTTCAACTTTTAATTCTTTTATTTGCAATAGTCTCAGCCAAATATTAAATTATAAATTTAATATGTGAAATGGCCCCTTTCCTGATGTTGGGCGCCCCCTTTATGAGAATCACTTAAGTTATAAATAAAAATTATAACTTTATATTATATTCATCAAATAATTAATATTTAATTAATATAATTAAATATTAATATCTCCCTCGTTATTCGTCCGATGACTGATCCGTCTGAAGCTGACGAACACTGAAGTGATCCCGAACGCTGCCAATCTCATACTGCTAAAAATAGCAGGGGTCCCACACTGCCTGCCAGGAACTGCTAAAAATAGCAATTCTGCGAAAGGTCTCCGATCGAGCCCGAACGAAAGCCAATTGATCACAACTGCCAATCTGACGCCGAGCCAAGCTCCGAAACGACCCTCTAACCACTCTGTCAGCCTCGAGGGTCTCATGATAGGCCAATCTCACGATCACTGATGCTCGCCAAAAATGGGGACATGACAATCTGGGCCATCTACTTTTTGCTCCTCTTGAAGATTGGAAAAATTTATTTTTCCAAAAATCTACTTTTTCAATGCTTTTTCGAGAAGCCCTCAGCTTTTTCAAAATCTGACGAACTGGGTCTCTTTAGAACGTGATTGTCTACAAAACCTAGACCTCAGCTTTTTTCGGGGAATTTGCTTTTTGGAAAAAAATCAGCAACTTATTTTCAACAATTTGCGCAAAATTTTTCCCAACATAGGCGTGTTTACAATCAAAATTCAATTTTTTAAATATGTAGTATTCTCCAATAGAAATCAGGACCAAATTAGTGTTGCTCCACGATTACCTGAGAACATTCGAAACTGACTTGCATCATGTGATTTCAGTGCTTGATTTGTGTGCTTTGAAAAATGTAGAAAACATTGTAGTTGAGAATCTCCATCATTTCGGGTTACTTGCACTAGCTTCAATCCCCATCTCAGTGCAGAGCCTTGAATTCATAATTGCTTGTGTTAAGCATTACAATCCAACTACACGAGAAATCCAATCAGCAGATGGGCATACTATTTGCAGCCTCAGGGCGGACAATATTGAGAAATGTTTCTCAATACCACCCTGGATAGAAAACTTCATCATTTCGATTGAAGAATGTGAAAAAGTGTGGTATGAGCAAAAGGAGAAATACTAGAAAAGAGTTGCGCAAAAGTGGCTGAAAGAGAAGTAGAATACTTTGCCGAAAAATGTTGGGCGTGGTGAGTTCAAGGAAGAATTTGCAGCCATGATCACTTTGCTCATCCGAGTCACAAGTCAAGCATAGGCAAATAAATTCTAGCCTTGGATGTTTTACATCATTTCCCAGATTATTGACAAAACAAAACACGTTTGTCCGTCTTTGATTAGTGATAGTCTTCACCGTTAGATGACAGACTTCTACAAGGTTCATGAGTTCCACATGATATCTTACCTTGTATATTTAATGGCCTTTCAAGGCAAGTTAGAGGTTTGAATGTCATTGGAACTTTGGGTATATACTCAACATGTGTATGATCATTACTCGCAGTTGGAGTTTTTAGAATCTGCGTGACATTACAAGCGGGTGAATGATGCATTCTTGATGCACACGGTGTGAGATTTAGACAATGAATTGCATGTCCAAATTTCAGTGAATGCTAGATTGGAAATGGCGGAGTGGGATGGTTGGTTTATCCAATTTCCCACGTTTTCCTACATTAGAGTGTGTGGCTTCTCAGGTGACCCAATCATGCTACCAAGATATCCAACAGATGAGGTAGTGTTCATGGAATTTTTAAGCCAAGAATACGAAGTTCACATATTTTTGTATAACAGGCGCAAGATTGCCTTTAGTTTCCTGGTTGAGATGAACATCTACAGATGTAGATCAACAACTGATGCCGAATTGATGGGTAATGAAATGTCAAAGTTTGGCCTCAAGTTTTTCAATGAGAGGCGTTCGTATGATCCTCATGGTGTCTTTACATCATGTGTTGGTCAAAATCATGCACATGTGCCTACAGTTGAAGATTTTTGGGCTAATTGTGTGGATGAGTTCGAAGTGCGCAAGTGCAATTACAATAGATGGCTGATTTCCTATCAGAGGATGTGGAAGGTTTGTCGGATGATGATGGGGAAGTCCTACTTCTGTAATGTCCCCATTTTGGCCATCAGCTCTTCATTTGGTTTTAGCCTATTTCCAGAAATCTGTAGGCTTGTCTGAGGTAAAATCAAGGTTTCCTTCTTTGGAGGATTTTTGGCATTTCTCAAAATTTACTATTTTTAGTAAGTTCTAATTTTGGGAATGGTCCAGTTGGCAGCTCTTCAGTAAGTTTTCCATTTCAGTTGGAGCAGTTGAATATTGTTGAATTTGGCTATTGAGGTGTAAAAGGGAGAAATGAGTTATTTCAAGTTATTAATGTTTTAATTTTAAGTTGATCCCCCCCTTGGCCTAATATGATAACTTGAAGTCGTTTTAAAAGGTGTTCGTGAAGGGAGGATGCTTCATGAGGAAATATTTAATATTTTATTATGTTTAAAATGTGCTTTGGAGTTGGACGCCAAAGTTGATGAGGAATTATTTATCTTTTAAAAATTAAATGATTCAAATTCTTTGGGTGTCCCTTGGAGAGAGAAGGTGGAAAATCAACAGTCACCTCAAGTTCTTTAAAAGAGAGAGTTTGCTCCAGCATTTATCATTCATTGTTTATGCTAATGTTATGCTGTCGGAATGACTTCATTTATTTGGCTTCGAGGAATGCTTACCTCCTAGCATTTGTCCAATTTCGTGTTTGAAAGATAACACCTAGTTGGTTTTAAGACTGCTTTTCATCTAGACTAGCAGATTGAGCTTCAAAGTTGGAGAATTTTGGTGATATTTTCAGTCTTTATGTTGCTGGTGTTCATACAGCTGAAGTAATTTTTTATGAGCAGCTTTTTGATTAAATAAAATATTGTTCTGGGTATTTTGGCAAAGTGATTCTTGGCACAAGGCGTCCCTTTCCACAAGAGATTATAATTTAATTCAAAATCATTATTTTTATATTGCAAAATTGCACCTCCAGCAGGCCGTACCATTCTTGTTGGGCATTGGAGTTCATACCAAATAATTGAAGGTGGTTTGAGGCTGTTTCAACATTGCAACTTGGGCGGCTATCCTCCAAAGAGCCTTTGCACTTCGTTTCGTCACGTTTGGAGCTATATTGATGAAGTTGTGAGCTTTTATGTGGTTTTCTATTTGCTGGTTCAGTCATGGCTGCAAGGCGAATATGTATACAGCGCCAAGGGTAAATTTTATTTGCATATGGGTATTGATCCTATCAAATTATATGCTTGAGGTGTCTCTTTTTGTGCAAGGACATATTTTGTAGTGAAGTGAATGATTTTATAAGCGAGGTCGACCCTCTCATAGGGCCGTGCCATACCTCTAATGCCTTGGAATTCGTGTTGGATGTTTTGTTGAATTTGGGAGCTTGGAAAGTGCTTGTTTCATGATCGTCTAGTGAATGAATTGATGAGCTTTCAGTTTGGGAGAAGTTTGTAGAGTGTGGTAAGAGTTTTGTTCATTTTTTTGGTGTTTCAGTGTTGCAGGTAATCATTTCCAGATTGCAGAATTTTTATATCAGTTTGCTTCAGTATTCTGATTTTGGTTTCAAGCTTCATTAATTGACAGGATATCAAGTGGGAAAATATTCTATTTCATTGTGCTTTGTAAAGATTGTAATAACACTTGAAAATTGCAGTTGTTTATCATTGTAAGACTGTAAACAGTGGTACTATTCCAGTCATTTAATTAGCTGCAAATTCTTATGATTAATCTCTCATATATGTAACCCCTGGATGGTTTACTGCCAGTGTGGAGAATAAAATTTGCATCTCTCATTGGACCCATTGAAAAAGTGGAGAATCCCCACTGTTAAGTGGATGCCCGTTGCAGCGGATGAATTAGTTTTGCATTGTAATGTTTTCCCCCCACTGTTCAAGTGGTAGCGTGGAAATTCTCATGGCTGGTTATCCGCGTAAGTTCATTTCAATTTGTAATAAGTACTCCGCCATATGTTAGCACCTCGCCTTCAAAAGGATCTTGTGTGCACATTCTTGGTGTTGAGTCTTATCATTTACTTTCTGTTGTAAATCAATTTCAGTTGTTGACTTATTTAGATCCTAGGGATCCTCTGACCATATGCTCGCCCCTCTTCAGTGGTTTTAGGGCGCATTCTTGGTTAGAGTTACCTTTCACATCGTTTTGGTTTTGGAGCTAACCTTAACGGGTGCGTGTTGCAATTGTAATTGATATTGAAAATCAAGAAAAAATTAAGGGGCTTATTTCAACTTCCCATGTATGGGAGAGATTAGGTCGATCAACGACCACTTCCACAAATTAATTGGTCCACCAAAGAGAACACCTAAATTGAGGAAAGAACCAGCCGAATTGTCAAGAACAGTAGGATATTCTTGAATAGTAAAAGGATGCGAAAGGTAGCTATTCTAGTTGCAGAGCCATCGACAGTCCAGTCATATCTACCTTCTTCTAAGCCAAAACCAAGAGTGAAGGCTATGAGCATTTCTTTAGAAGGTACAAAATTAGCAGAATGTCCAAGAGTTCAAAGAAAAAGGTGGAGTCTCCTATAGGGATTTAGTAGGAACAACTAGCAGTTACATCTGAAGTTCCAGTAGAATCAACACCACAAGCTGAAGCAGTGCCTTCATCTCCTGTTTCTCTGCCATCACCAAAGCCTTCTCCCATTCATATAGATTTAGAAGTTGAAGAAATCGATGAAATTGGAACCAAGCCTCTCAGAGAAGCTAGCAAAGATGTCTCATCTTGGCTTGAGAACATCCTGGGCAAGAAGAGGAGGAAGCCTTCTTATCAGTTGAACTTTGCAAAACTTGATAGTGTCTACCAAGACACACCAACAAAGAAACTTAAGAAGCAAGTTCACATAAAGAAGAGTTCTAATGGCGAGATTATCCTTGAGACTGCTACACCTCCTGAGGACAAGAACGTTGATGAGGTTGAGATTGATGACTTCAAGGTTGTCAAGACCAATCTCGTAGAAGCACCTGACATACTGATGTGAATCTCTTCGAGGTTGCAATAGATAATCTAAAGGAATGAGTGCTCAAGGATGGAGAAGATAAGGCAGCCCTCAAGGATGAGATTCGACAACTGCGGCAATATATTTCCAATCTCCTTCATGGCACCTCATAGGCCACTTTGTTGCTTCCATAGATTTTGGAGTCACTAGCAGATCAATATCAACTAAGTCAGTTGGTCATATATGGGAAACATGTGCGAGATTGGATAGAGGAATTCATCATTAGGGGTAGATTTATACTTGTAGAGATATACCAATTGAGGTATAACGCCCATGATCTTCACCAAGGGATTCAAGGGTTTGAGCAATGTATGGCATAAGTGAAACCAATGCATGAGATCATCATTTCCAACTTGAGGACGGCTTATGATTCAGTCATTACAGAAGAACATAAGAAGATTTTTGCTTGGAGAGAACAACACCTCTTCAAAGTAAAACCTATGAAAGAATATTTAAAGGGCTGAATATAGACAAAAGGTTGTTAATATCCTCAAGTTCATAAACACATTTGTTTCACATATCCCTTGTCAATATTGTCATGATGATGGCACTTTCTTTGATCTCGGTGAAGTGCAAATAGAGTTTTAGAATCTCGTCTGTGGCAGTTTTGGTAGTGATCCTATTGCTGGCAAGATGAATTGTGTTGCTGCAATGCCAGCAAAATTTGATAAAGCAACGGAAGAGGTGAAGGATTTTCTGAAGTTGATTATAGATGGTGAGGAGATGTTGGAAAAGCAAAATGGTGTTCTAGAAAGTATCAATACTCTTGACAAAGAGGCAGTTACCAGCTTTTTGGAGGATATAGTTTCCCAAATTGTCAATGAGTGAGCCATCTTTTTGGGGCAGCAAGGATTTCTAAGAATAGAACTAAAAACAGCAATTAACTCGATGCCTTTTCCGAGTTTAACTTGCTATTCTTGTCACATGCTTATCTATTCTTTGTAAAATGGAAAAAATCAAATGTATAGTTGGAACTTTCTTTGCTTTTAAATTAGTTAGTTGATTTTAGTAGGTGGTTAGTTAGTTGTTTTGTGTTAATTTTAGAAATAAATCTTGCGAGTTGGCAAGTCTAGTCAGCTTAAAGCAAGGAGATTTTAGGGTTACCTACTCCTTGTTTGTGTATAAATAAGGGCAGCCTTGCCCATTATTTTCGTAACTGTTATTGTGATAACAAATTGTTGAGCCTACTTTTGCCACAACTTTGTTATTTAGTGTCTGTTCACTTTGTGTAAGAGCAAGTTTGCAAGCCTACCTTTGCTGCAAATTATTGTTCAGTTAATGTTCAATCTGTGTCAAGCATAATCTGGTTTGATCGCTAAATTGTAAGCTTTTCTTTGCTACAAATCTGTTGTTCCCAGAAGTGTAATTGCTGTTGGAAATTTGAGGAAGGAAATCTCATGCCTACTTTGCTCTGATCTACTGTTTCAATCTCTTTCAGCATTTTGTCTTATGTGTTTTTGCTTGCATAATCTTTATTTCAGCTTACATCTTATAAGTACAGAGAGTCTTCAGGTGTGATCGGGAAGTGAGTTTATTTAAGCTTTTGTGTTAATCAATCATTCCTCGTTTACTTCTAATTCTTAAGCTCTGAGTTTACTTGAGTTGTTGGAAGCGTCTTTAGTTTAGGCCTAGTTGTAGTTGAAGTTTTGGAAAAGAGAAAACCTCAGCTATAACTCAAAGAGTTTTATAACCTTGTGCTCTTAGCTGAGAATAAAAAGATTGGTCGTAGTTTAGTTTTTCTTTTTAAGCATCAATCAGCTAAGAGGGAGCTTACCCTCCTAATTTGAAGAGCAGTTCAACTATGCATAGTAGTCTGTTTCTAATACGCATTCGTGCTAATTGAAATGCTACACTCTTAAAGGAAATGGTTCATGTTTTTCAAAGGAATGTGCAAGGAAGATTCTTTTCATTTTGAAGGCTGAACATTTGATATAGAGGATAGTAGTGACATGAAAGGCTGATTGGGACTTGCAGTTGGGTTCCCCAACACTTCTTAGACCAATGGAATGATGCAGGTAGCAATAACTTATTTAGAAATCAAGGGGTTATTTGTTTGCAAATTTCAGTGATTAGGCCTTGTGATTGATGGGGAGAAAAATAAAAGATGGGATTTGTTGGTTCCTTTAAATATGTTTACAGAACATAAAACATGTTTGCAGGGCAGGGACTACATGACTGCTGAAATAAGGAACAAAGAAAGTTGATTTGGCATATTTCTTTTCCACAGTTTTTAAAAGTAACATAGCAAGGGAATTAAGGATATACTTAACCTGAGTTGACTGAGGCATTGTACCATCTCTTTTCATAAGAGAAAGGCTGTTAATCTGTATTTTCTTCCAATCATTTCTTGCTGAACTGGAAAAGCAGAGTCAACTGTTTCCATCGCAATGATGTTTTCTGCTTTATTCCTGCTTCTTTGTTAAGTTTTTAGAGGGTTTCTACTTACATGGAGGCATTTACATTTGCAATAGTATAGATCCCCTTTTATAGATTTTGCAAGCAACCTATTACTTCTCCTAGTCATTCTTCCCATTGCTATCTTAGTACCAAGAGCAAAAATAACAACATAAAAAGCCCTGATAAATATTCTACAAGACATGTGGACATAATTTTTGAGGTTCTAATCCAAGTGATTTGTTAGAAAGTGGAAAATTAGATTTCATCCTTATGTCTAATTTCTAACTGGATGCTCCTTTTTGGAGCAACCTAGGGAGGAGTGATAGGGTTTTGAAAGTTCTTAGAGCACTTTTGAACCATATAAATGAATAGATCATCACTATGGGGATAAATTAGCACTCAAGCAATTGCAAGAACCATATTTAAAATGGCATTATATCTGCTGGAATTGGTGATAAGGCATGGATATGTTTGTCATTAATAGCTTCAGTTGTACCTTAATGATTTAGTACCATAAGCACACCTCCAATCAATACTTAGAAGACATTCATTTGACACCAAATCCTTGTATGCAAATCACCTCACTGACTTTTGGAAGATGCAGTATATTTATGAAGTTGTTTGTGAGGGTTAGGACAGCTGTTGGCATTTGAAATATGGAGGTGACAATGTGCCTTTGAGGATTTTACTATGCTGGGAATTACGTCCACTCACCATGAGGCCCTAAGCATTAGGAAGACAAAACATGAGAATTGTGGCTGTAAAAAATCAAAATATCTCCTTCATATTGCAACACATCCTTGGAGACAATGCGTGTGAGGTCAAGCTTGATGACTTGAAGATCTGTAATCACTTTGTTGGCGTTTCAATTCGCACCTTTGGAATGCGGATTAGAAACAGACAGCTATGCACAGATAAACTGCTCTTCGAATTAGGAAGGGAAGCTCCCTCTTTGCTGATGTTGCTTAAAGAAAGTAAACTAAA
This sequence comes from Sequoia sempervirens, assembly GCA_007258455.2. NCBI lineage: Eukaryota > Viridiplantae > Streptophyta > Pinopsida > Cupressales > Cupressaceae > Sequoia > Sequoia sempervirens. The sequence goes on from VDFB02061089.1 coordinate 150,131, forward strand.
CTAATTTGCCAATCTTTTTGTTTAGCTAAGAGCACAAGGTTATAAAACTCTAGCGCCATAGCTGAGATTTTCTTTTTTTGAATTTCAACTACGACTAAGCCTACTCTAATGACGCTTTTAACAACCCAAGTAAATTCATAGCTTGAGAGTTAAAAGTAAACAAGGAATGATTTTTTTGACACAAAACTCACATAAACTCACTCTCAACATACACCTTAAGACTCATTGTACTTTTATATGCAAGCTGAAATAAAGATCATATAAGCATAACACATAAAACGGAAACTTGAGACAGTAGATCAAAGCAACAAAGCATGCATAAGATTTCCTTTCTCAAATTTCAAATAACAAAGATTACACTTCTGGGACAGCAGGATTGTAGCAATAACAGGCTTATAGTTTTGCCATCAACCAGAATACATTGACACAAGTAACACATGAACTGAACAATATCTTGCAACAAAGGTAGGCATACAAGCTTGCTCTTACACTAGGTGAACTGACACTGAATAACAACTTGCAGGAAAAAGTAGGCTCAACAGTTTGCTATCACAATAACTGTAAAAAAAAAATGGGCAAGGCTGCCCTTATTTATATACAAGCGAGGAGTAGGGAACCCTAAAATCTCCTTGCTTTAACAACAAGACTTGCCAACATGCATGCTTCATTTCTAAAACTAAAACAAGATAACTATCTAACAACCTATTGAAAGCAAAAAACAGGGAAAGTTCCAACTATTACGTCTTGATTTTTCCTCTCTCACAAAGAATAGATAAGCATGAGACAAGAATAGCAAGAAAACGCGGAAAAGGCATCGAGTTAGCTGCTGCTTTAAATCTATCTTTGGAGATCTTTGTTGTCTTGATAAGTTAACTCATCCATTGGTATTTTGGGAAACAAAATCTGCCAAAAAGTTGGAAACAACTTCTTTGTTAGGAGCATTGATACTATCTAAGGCAATATTTCGCTTTTCAAGGATTTCCTTGCCTTCTACAATCGAACTTAGAAAATCTTTGACATCTTTGGCTGCTTTATCAAATCTTGCTAATTTCGGCAGCTCTGCAACTAGAGTAATGACCTTTTATAAATATATCATCTTGCTTCAACATATCTTTTTTATCCTGTGTGTGACCATCTTCTAACATTCCTCCGATTCTTCTGCAGCTTTTATACTTCTGACATTTCTCCTAATTTTTCAATGGAAGAATATTGTACAATGAAATTTTTTAATTTTGACTGTGAACATGCCTGTGTCCGGAAAAGTTTTGTGCAAACTATTGAAAACAAGTTGCTGAATTTTCTTGAAAAAAAAGCTGAGGTCTGGGTTTTGTAAAGAATGTCATTTTGAAGAGACCTAGATCGGTGAAAACTAGAAAACTTATTTTTTCAAGAACATGCAAGATGTTCAATTTTTTGGCCAAAAAAAGCTAAAAAATTGAGATATGGGTTTTGAAGATAACGATATTCTGAAGCAACCTAGATTGTCAGTTTTTTGAAAAAGCTGCTCTTTCCTCAACATGCAGAGCTTCGAAAAATAGCTGACAAACTAAGATTTGGGTTTTGTAAACAATTTCATACTGAATAGACCCAGATTATTAGATTTTGAGAAAACTAAGGTTTTCCCAAAAAAGCGTGGAAAAAGCAGATTCTTGAAAATATAAAATTTTCCAAACTTGAAGAGGATGAAAAACAAAGCGGACCCAAATTAATGGAATTTGAAAAAGATGACCCCATTCTTCTGAAATGTGATGCCCTGGAAAAATGAAGCATGAAAAAGCAAGCCTCTATGCAACCTAATCTCAAAACCATGAAGAACATTGAAAAAGCACCACGTTTTGGCCTCCAAATCTTGATGTGAAGAAAATTGTACATTTTAACCTGCAAAAAGTGAATAATGAATGCCAAAAGCCTTCTTAAATAGGTTTCGAGGATGAAAACGCTTTATTCTCTAGCTTTAAATCTTTGAAGCCAATCTTGAGCCAGAAACATCGAACATAGACGTCGTTTTGAATGATGCATGATGAAATTCATAAATTTCACTAAGGCATTGAACTTGGGCACCTTTACTTGGCAGATTTAGCCATTTTCTTGAAATTTTCAATTTTTTTGCTATTTTTTGACCTCAATTTGATCTTGATTTCCGGACGCCAAATTGATCCTATGGATTGATTGATGATCTCATTGAGGAGCTTGACTGAATCGAAGATTGTTCTGGAGGCAACGTTTGCTAAAAACATCATTTGGACCCCCAAAATCATGGGCGCCCCTGGCTAGTTGGGGCGCCCATGGTTCCTAGTGTTGGTTGGCCATTTTTCTGATGTTCTTCAATTTCTATGTTTTCTAACCTTCAGATGGATTCTTTGTTGATTTTTCCTTTCCAGATGCTTGAATGGCCCGATGAACTGGCTGACAGATTCGTTGGATAACTTGATTGAATCGGAGAAAGATCTTCTGGAGGGGATTTGCCCTAAAAACTGCATCTGATGGGCCAAAAGGTTGGGTGCCCTTGGCTAGCTGGGGTGCCCAACTCCTCCAAAGTTAGAATTTTTTTTGAAATTTTCATCTTTCTTTTGATGTTTCTCATATTGCAAGTGTTTTTACCTTCTGTTCAACTTGACATATCTAATACTTGAAAAATCTGATGAGCTCCTTGAGATATCCATTGAAAGCCTATTCAAATGTGAAGGAGAGCTGTTGGAGGCAACAAACCCTAATTTTGACTTTTGAATGCCCAAAAGCTTGGTCGCCCCTGGCTACCTGGGGCGCCCATGGTTACCCAACTTGGACATTTTTAGGCATTTTTCGTTTTCTCAACTTTGACCTTCCATGCTCTATCCTTTGTTTGATATGCAATTGCGGGTGACAGACGAATCTAATGATTGAGCTGAGACATCCATTGGATAGTTGGCAGAATTCTGAAGACAATGATCATTTTTGTAAACCCTAATCTCTAAATTAAATCCTCCAAACCTGAGGTGCCCCTGGCTAGCTGGGGCGCCCAAGAATCCCAAAGAGAATATTTTTCAATGATTTTCATAGTTTGCATTTTGCTACTTTGGTGAAACTTCATTTCGATCCATGATTCTAGCTGAACGATTGACCTGATGGACCTGTTGATAGATTCACTGCAGAGTCAGAAGGATTTTGAGCAACATTGCCTGGGAGGCTCAAACCCTAATTTTGTCTTTTGAGGCCTTGAAAAGATGGGCACCCCTGGCTAGTAGGGTGCCTTTGCTTGGCAATGTTAGTCATTTTTATTATTTTTCCAACTTTTCCCTCCGTTCTTCGTTCCTTGCTCTGTGCTCGACAGATGCTGCATTTACATCATGCTGGAAACTAAAAAATATACTAAGGCACAGAATCCCAGGTGCCTTGACTGGGCAGGGGCGCCTGAGCTCTCCAAACTTAGCCAAATTTTTACCATTTTCAAGATTCTCCAACCTCCTTCCTTCGTTCTTCGTCCCTCGAGCATCTTTGGCGTTATCTGATCTGTGCAGTGCTTGAGACCTTGAATCTAACACTTGGCGGTTGAGCAACTTCCATTGATTACCTTGGAGCTCCTGATTTGGCTTCTAAAAAAGTAGAATAGACCCATTAAAGAAAAATTGATCTTTTGACGATTCTGACTGGACCAGCCTGATGAGGAAGTGTTTTAATAAGCCAATGAAAATTAGTTTGAACCCCTGGAGTCAGACATTCTATTTTTAGAAATTTTCTATTTTTAGAAAATTTTGCCAACATCCATTTGAGAAGACACCTAGAAAAAGTCTATTTTTAGAAAATTTCCTAAAATTTAGGGCTGAAAAACTGAGATCTGGGTTTTGTAGAAAACCTCGCTCTGAGCAGACCTAGATCCTCATATTTTGAAAATTTTGAGTTTTTGACCTACATGCGTAACATGCGAAATCCCATTTTTTGACTTTTTTGACAGTTTTTTACAAGACTTTAACCATTTCTTCAAAATGCCTAAGTGTAGCAAAAGTTTTAATTTTGGGTACAACATACATCTTGTTGGTCTACAGCAAGGGCAGCATTTTCCTTGTCTTCTAGCATGACTTGTATTGCCTTTTTTGCATTTGGTGCCTTGGCAAAGAAATCATATGGATGGTACACAAGCTCCTCCTCAACTTAGTTGATTTACATGAAGTGGAGGTGACTACAGTAAATAATAATGGCAGAGTCAGCAATCTTTTCATGATAAGCCTTGTCTTTCAACATGACATGGATTTGACTGGTTGTAATCTAGTAAGGAGGTGTAAGAACAAAACATGTAACCAATAGGAAAATAAGCAATTGCTGAAAAAAAAATGATGCTATATTGATTCAAAAAAGAAACTTATGTCATACTTGTACTTAAATCTCATAATAAGTATGCCTTCAAAATTCAGTATGATCCACCCTGATGAAAGGGTTTATTTGGGTGGTGGGTTTAGGAAGAAGTAGCTTGTTATTCCCCAATTGTGAAAATCACAAATCCATTGGGGTCCAAGGTAGCAAAAGCTTCCCTGTTTTTTGTTGACATAGGTGTATGTTGTGGCAATGGTTTGGATTTTTACTATATTCCGTAGCATTTTGGAGACAGGGACGGTGCGACAGCAAGGGATGTGTTTTTCGGGATGGCAGTCTGGGGGCCATTTTTTGGGGACATCAGTATAAAAATATATATTGTTTATAGGGATAATCAAATTTCTACAAGTTTCACTAATGTTGAGTAACAAAATTGAGACAGGGACAGCAGTATAGCAGCAATAAATATATCATGACAGCAGTGGCAGTAGTATAACAGTGTTAAATAAAATATACCATGATTTAGATTCATAGCTAAATATAACACTGACAACAATAATAATATAATTTGAATTTCTGATTTCACTGATCAAACTTCAATGTTTTTGATAGACAGCAGCATAAAAAAATATAGTACTACTACTAAGTACAACTATGCCTTCCCCGTTAATGGGGCTGCCAAAGTTAATTCTCTTCTGAATTTGAGAGCCGGAGCAAAAAGATGCCACTGGATTGTGGATAGATGAAGTTTAATTTTGATGGCGCTTCCGGGGATAATCTAGGGCTAGTAGGTGCAGGATGCTTAATTTGTGATAACAACAGGAAGCTTATTAGTGCAGCCTCGAAGAAACTAAAAATTGGCACAAACAATAAAGATTTGGTCTCCAAGAATGTGCTTATTATGGAATAAAAAATATTTAGACTGAAGGGAACTTTATGGTGTTGGTAAATTATATTTGCAAAAGGGGTTCACTTTACTGTTCCCAATCAGACAAACTTAGGAAATAAATGAATTTTCAAACATGTGCAACCTGAATTGAAAAATATGGTAATACCAAATGTAGGTGCCAACCCTACTGAACTTAATATTAATCAGCAATATATGACAAATTGCAAATGCTTATGAACCAAAATACACAACTAGCAACATCCCGCATGTTGAAGTGATTTACGAAACCCTCAAATGATGAAATTATGATAATGTTATCTGGAAAGATGCATGAAACCCTTGAGTGCACTTCCACATGCACCATAAATTATTAATTAAGGCAGATGTAAATTGATATGACAGCAAAATAAGCATCTCTTACAGCAAAAACCTAGACCTAGGATGAGGTACCACAATAACAACCTTATTCCCAACAAATAATAATCAAAGAGATGTTACTTTCATCAGCATGCCAATGACTATATTTATTAACTCCAGCTCACAAATATTAGTAATTTCCACTTACAAAGTTCCATACCATATGTATGTAAGCCAAAATCTCAGCAAAAGGTGCTAATAAAGCTGTATGGTGGCTGTAGGGTTCAAGCAAAGGCTGTGAATAGTCTTGAAACAACAAATTAATTATGGCCCAGTCAATGGGGGTGCTAAAATTAGTATGGCAACAGCAAAAATGTCTGAAATATTCAGCAAATTGATGACAACAGTAGATCTATCAGCCAAAACCTTAAAAATCAGCAATTATTCAAAGCTACAAGGGCTGGAAAACATGTACAATAGCAGACCCAAGGACTGATAAGTCTCACAACAGTAGCAATTAATCCAAAACCCTAGACACAACATCAAATATGGATGGAAACAATGATTAGAAGCTGGGTGCAGCCATTATGAGGGTTGAATAAATGGCTCGAAACATCAAAGGAAGATCCAAATACCTATAAACAGAAGTAGCATTAAACCTTATAAAAAATTAGCAGATAAACACACAGTACTATGGTGCCACTATAACAACATTGTAATGCAATTGCAGCAACTGAAAATGACTTTAAATCCTCAATCAATCTTCAAACAATTGTCAACAAGTCAGCACAAACGTGATCCTTGAATGGAATCACCTCTAAAGGATAAGAGGGTTTTCATCCTCGAATCCAAATATAGAAACCAAGAGGGATTTCATTCTATGGATCTTGAAAACCAAGTGTTTTTGTCCTTGAATGCTTTGAACTCCAATTTGGAAGGAAAATTGAAATGACAAATTCCAATGGTTTTCTTTGAGCAATGCTTTTGTTTTAAAGTTGCCTTTTGGGCCCTCTATTTGAATTAACTTTTTCTCTCCAAGTATTTAAAAATACTTTTTGAATTATATATACTTTTAAAATATTACATAAGCCTTGTAATAATATTTAAGTTGCCCTTTTGAGAAAAGAGAGATTGAGCCCTCTTAAAATGTTATTTTTTCTTTTTTTTCATCCCTTAGCCTATGGGAAATAAAGAATAGGCTATAGGTTCTCAATTAATTCCTTTATTCTGAATAAGGGGCATAACTGTTTTCTCTTCCTAGAAATTACTTGCCTTAAAGCAATTGCAAACCTGAATGCTCAAGTATCATTACGCCAACATTATGAAGCATGTTGTAATGTCCATAGAGTCTGGATCTTGTGCCTGTCAAGTGAAACAACGCCTGCTACAAAAACACTATGGGGTCTACTATCTCCATCATCCACAGCACTGTTAAGCAATCCATGTCAACTTAATAACTTCCTTAAAAAACAGTTTGACCACTTGAGAACTAACAAAGAAGTGTGCATGATTAGTTATCTTATTCATAGAAAAATGAATGCAAACCTTGGGGAGGCCCATGGTGAGATCCACGATCTTTCCTTTGCACTTCTAACTTGGATTAGGCAAGGAATGCAACCAACTCAGCATATACTCTTCTTGGATTTGTTAACAAATAATTTTTTCTCCCTAGTGCTTGTGTACAACCTCAAACTCCCGTTGGACCAAGAGTTGCCTTATGTGACAAGTGAGCTCACCACCATGCTTTTCCTGCACTACTTTCATTATTCATATTATTGAGCTAGAGTCTCCCAATGAACATCTTCTTGAATTCTTTTGTGGTGTCAATTTTTACTTGTTTGATAGGAAAGATGTTAACATGTTTGTTCCCTATCTCTTGATGAAATCCTCCTCTCAATGGCAATCCTAGAGATATAACATCGAACACTATTCTATGCTTATCAAAATAGAAAAACTGCAAACATGATAAAGTGTCTTACACAATGTGATGACAAGTCACAATACCTTGTTTTTGAATTGGCATGATAAATCAAACCTCCAATCTCCTTACAAGGAACAAAATCACTCGATCAATGTTATCTTGTGGTATCTCATCCTTTGCGAATTTCCCTTTGTGCATCTAGGGGTGGCAAACATGTTTGGAGCTTGATTCCAAAAACACCACACTATACTTAATGAAAAAATCTCAAATATCAAAATAACATCTATCTTGCTTACCACCTTTCAACATCAAGCATTTTGTAATCTTCACAATTATGACTACCTCCTTTAGACCATAGTCCATATTAGGCATCATGATTTTTTCTTCAAGTGGGAATTAAGCTTCGAGGAGTGATCCATGAACTACAAGAATTGAACCTTCATAAATCTTTTAGAATTCACAACACATTCTTTATGATTCTCCATGTATATTATTCATAAATGCATGGGATAAAGAACTCATCATACATAATGATATTGATCTCATCAAGACCTTCACCCTTCTTGTACCTCAGACTATCACCCAAATTCCATATGCATAAACAATTATATTCTTTATGATTCTCCATGTATATTCTTCATAAATGCATGGGATGAAGAACTCATCATACATAATGATATTGATCTCATCAAAACCTTTACCCTTCTTGTACCTCAGACTATCACCCAAATCCCATATGCATAAACAATTATGAATATGAGTCAACTAATCCATATGCTCTATATTGCAAGTCATATCTTTCACCCTCTCACCATTCTTAGAGTGCTTTGATGATGACAAAAGCCTTGTAATGACATAATATGGCACAGTGAAATTGGAATATGACCATCTTTTTCATACCTTGGTTTGTAATCATAGTGTTTACCTTGTTTTACTGAGTTGTATATATTTTTATGGATTTGCATCAACTCAACAATCCTTGTGACTTAAAATTTCAACATTAGAATCAATGATTACATTCTTTTGAATTACATGCCCATTAACATAGCTTCTCTGAAATTCAATCGCATAAGGCAATGAATCAATCTTCAAAATGGTTGGATGGATTGGTAGTTCTTGGACTAGAACATCTTTTTTCATTTTGCATTCAACAAATAACGCCTTCTCTTTGACCTTAGTAAGACAAAAATTTTGCTAGCATTCAATCTGTAGAAGTCAATGAAATATCTTTCTCCATTAAAGTATCCTTACCTTCAACTTCAATAGTAGATTCCTTTGTACCTTGTTGGACCTCTATTTTCATTCTCTTCTTTTTCCTAAAACTTTTTCTCTATGTTATCGATTCATCCCTCCCAGCCTCTGGATACGATACAATTCGTATCAGATTCGAAATTCGGATTCAATACGATTCAAATTCACATAGGGTACGAAATTCCGCTTGCGGATATGCTGTAGAAACCCCTGTTCTCACTGTTTTTCTGAACTGTTTGATTTTTGCTTGTTTCTGAACGTTTTTTGATTTTTTTTGTGTTTTTTGCATAAACCAATGAAGTGCGATTTTGAAAGAAAATTGCTTATAAAATTCAAATAAAATATTGCAATACCGTAAATGATAGAATCTACTGGATTTATAGATGCCAGAGTATTTATTGATCTTCTATGCTGATTACAAACAGGATCTGATAACATGCAATCTAAAAAGCTACAACTTATATGTGAAAAACGTGACTATTGCAGCAATCTGAGATGCCCAAGAAATGGTACGGCCATCATATTAATCAGCTTCTCCTGCTGTCTGACGCTTGCAAAAGGATCCAGAAGGATATGCGCCTCTGTTGATGAAGGCAGACTGACAGAAAGAAAGGCGTTTCCTTCAAGGTGAGAAGTACGGCCTGTACTTGAAAAGTACGGCCCTGCAGCAGCAAGTACGACTCAATAACAGCAGCAATGAATTTGTACGGCCCTTGCAAGATGTGTCTGGATCTTGGAATATGGCGCCTAGAAATGAAGATCCCTTCCCGGATGAATTCCAGACCAAAACCCTAAAGATAAATCTCTGTATAAGTTCTGTGATAACCTTTGAATGAAGCTACCTCTCTGAATGGCAATAAATCAGCTGATATTTCACAGCCTCTAAACTGCAGACACTGAAGATGGCACGTTCTCCAATGCACGTTGAAAATTGGAACCCTTGGCTCTGTTCTCAGAAGAAGCACTTAGCAAAAATTCGATTTTCAAAACATAATGAGCTCTTTTTCCAATGAAAACCTTATATCTTTCAAGAAGTCGACTTCTCTTCAAAAAAGCAATCATTTAAATAAAATTGAATTTTCAATTTTAATTATTCCAAAGTTGGACGCCTCTTTTTAATAAAAAGATTAATTAAAAATGGTCCACTTCTCAATGATGGTCGACCCCTTTAAAAATCACTTAAGTTATAGTATTAAATAATATTATAACTTTATACTATAAGCTTCAAATAATTAATATTTAATTTGACAATTAAATATTAATATCTTCCTCAAAATACATCCGATTAACGAACCGTCTGAAGTTGGAGAATAAGTGATTGAATTTGCACACGACTAGACCATACTGCTAAAAATAGCAGGGGTACTCCGCTGAGTGACTTAACTTACTAAAAATAGCAAGTTAAGCAAATGATGTCCGAATGACCCCGAACGAAAGCCAAACTGATAGAATCTGACAATCGAAGCCAAGCCAAGCTCCAACAAGACCCTCTATCCATCCAAATAGCCTACGAGGGTCACATAATAGGCTAATCTTAAGCTCTGAGAGATGTCAACTGGAAGGGGACATTACAGTCCGCCCCTCCTAAAATTGCTTGTCCTCAAGCAATCTCAACTTCGGATGTTGCAAAATATCCTCGCTCTCCCAAGTAGCATCCTCCACTGGTAAATCCCTCCATTTTACCAAATATTCCCTGATAGTCCTCCTGCGCAACTGTCTCTCTCTGTACTCCAGAATCGACTCAGGTACTAAGATCAACCTTCCCTCATCATCTAAGGGAGGTAAAACTGCTGAAGGTACCACACGGTGTCCCAATGCCTTCTTGAGACGTGACACATGAAAAACATTGTGGACCTTGCTATCCGCCGGAAGCTCTAGCTCATAAGCCACCTCTCCAACACGCCTCAGAATCCTGAAAGGACCATAATACCGTGGCTTAAGCTTCTTCGAACCACTTTTCCTAAGAGTAGACTGACGGTAGGGCTACAGCATGAGATATACCATGTCTCCCACCTCAAAAGATCTCTCTGTCCTCTTCTGATCTGCGTACTGCTTCTGCTGATTCTGTGCCTTAGCAATATTTTCCTTGAGAGCCCTCATAGTGTCCTGACTCTCCTGCAATAAATCTCCAGCACTCGGCACTCTACTGTCACTCAGTAGCAAATCCAGAAAACTAGGTGCCTCATAACCATACAACGCCATGAAGGGGGACATCTGAATGGTCATGTGAAAAGTAGTATTGTAACAATACTCGCATAGATATATCCACTTGACCCACGCCTTTTGCTGCCCTGCAATGTAATTTCTGAGGTAACCTACCACCCATTTGTTCACTATCTCCGTCTGACCATCAGTCTGCGGGTGGTAACTGGTGCTCGGTGTAAGCTCGGTCCCACAAAGTCTGAACACCTCCTGCCAGAAGTGACTCAGGAAACGACTATCCCTGTCGCTAACTATTCTCCAAGGCAACCCATGTAATCTGAAAACCTCACGGAAGAAGACCTCTGCTACATGTGTAGCTGTGTAAGTGGTGGTGATCGGAAAGAAGTGGGCATACTTCGTCAGCCGATCCACAACTACATATATACAATCCCGTCCCTGGGCTTTGGGCAAGCCCGTAATAAAATCCATCGATAGGCATTCCCACTTCCTATCAGGAATCGGAAGTGGCTGCAGCAATCTTGCCAGATACGTATTCTCCTGCTTGTTCTGCGACAAATAGGGCACTCACGCACATACTGAAGAACATCTTCCTTAAGCCCCTTCCATGTAAACCTTTCCCGAATTTGTCTGTATGTTTTAAAATACCCGGGATGTCCTGCTGTGGGTACATCATGAAAGACTCGCATAATAGTGTTCTTCATCTCAGATCCTGGGATCAAGAAAATCCTGTTCTTGTAAATGATCAAGTCATTCACAAGCGTGTACCTGGTGTCTACCATCGATCCCTCAACAATACTGGATGCCCAAGTATCCTTGGCATACTCTACCACAATCAAATGCCTCCAATCCTCTACAATGTGAACCATAGAGCTCAGATAAGGCTTGCGTGATAGAGCGTCAGCCACTACATTTTGGGTGCCTTTGATGTAGGTGATATCAAAGTCATATGCCTGTAACTTACTCACCCACTTCTGCTGACGATCATTTAAATCTTGCTGCCCCAGGAAATGCCTCAAGCTATTGTGATCAGTTTGAATGCAAAACTTACTGCCCACGAGGTATTGCCTAAATTTGGCCAAGGCATGCATTATAGCCAGCATCTCCTTATCATAAATACTGTAGAGCCTCTCTGGTCCTCTGAGTTTTCGGCTCTCATAAACAATCGGGTGCTTGTCCTGCATAAGCACCGCTCCAACGCCCTCACCAGAAGCATCACACTGAAGCTCAAAAGGCTTCTTAAAATCTGGCAGTGCTAACACTGGACACGTAGTCATAAGCTCCTTGAACCTCACAAAACACTCCTGTGCCTCAGGAGTCCAACAGAATGCACCTTTTTTCAACAAATCTGTCATAGGTGCTGCATGGTGTGAATAACCATTCACAAATCTGCGATAAAAGCCACACAAGCAAAGAAATCCTCACAACTGTGTAAGGTTCGCCGGAGTAGGCCAATCTACGATAGCACGGATCTTCTCAGGATCCATCCGCACTCCCTCTGCACTGATGATATGGCCTAAGTATAGCAACTCAGTCATCCCTAAATCACACTTGGACTCCTTGGCATACAAGGACTCCCTCTCCAAAATGCTGAGCACTGTATCCAGATGAGCCAAATGCTCCTGCCAAGTCCTGTTGTAAATCAGAATATCATCGAAGAAGACAAGTACATATCTTCTTAGTAGTGAGTGGAAGATCCTGTTCATGGTGGACTGAAATGTCGCTGGCGCGTTGGTTAGTCCAAATGGCATCACCACAAACTTGAAGTGTCCACAATGACAATGGAATGCAGTCTTCTCAACATCCTGCTCACAGACTCTGATTTGGTGATATCCTGATCTCAAGTCTATCTTCGTGAAATAACAAGCACCATGGAGCTCGTCAATAAGCTCATCTATACGAGGTATGGGGTACCTGTTTTTGATGGTCCTCTTATTCAGGACTCTGTAATCAATGCACATGTGAAGGGTACCATCTTTCTTCTTCACTAGGACAATTGAAGAAGCGAATGGTGATTTACTTGGTCGAATGTGACCCGTAGCAAGCAGCTCCTTGATAGTCTTCTCTATCTCATCCTTCAACTGCTTCGGATGCCTGTAAGGAGTAATCATGACGGGCTTAGCGCCCTCCTCAAGCTCTATAATGTGCTCAATACCCCTGTCTGGAGGTCTCCCTGGTGGAATGTCACTGAAAACCTTCTCATGCTTAACTCTCAACCGCTGAATGTCAGGATGATACTCGGTCGTATGCTGTCCCTCCTGAATAGGTGTCAAAGTGCACCTGGCAGCCCACTCTACCCTGTCATGTCGCATGAGCCTCTCTATCCGTCGGAAGGAAATAGTCTTGACATTATTGTCCTGAATAGCCTTCAGGATATGTGTCTTTCCATCCACATCAAACCGAATCTCCATGTCTTTGAGACGAAGAGTGACTTCCTCAAGGGAATGAAGCCACTTCATGCCCAAAACTAAATCAATATCTCCCATGTTCACCACGTAATAATCAGCCTTGAATTCATAGTTATTCAAGCGCAAAGGGAGATCCTTAATCATACAGTCACATCTGAGAGTGTAACCATCAGCCACCTTAACCCTAATGCCTTCGAACTCCTCGATTATGAGTCCACGCTTTTCCACAAATCTAGCATCAATAAAATTGTGGGTGGCTCCTATGTCTAGAAGGGTGATGACCCTTTGACCCGCCAAAACTCCACGAAGTCTAAAAGAACCCTCCTGCTGAATGCTAGACAACCGTGCCTCCTGAATCTGGAGCTCTGACTCTGCCTCTGCCTTAGGCTCTGCAGCCTTTGATTCTGACTCTTCAGAACTCTCCTGCTGTTCGGAACTCTCAGATTCCGAATCCTCGTAATAAGCCCACATTACTCGATTGGCCTTACCCTTAGGCCGCAAGGGACAATCGTGGTTAGCATCGTAGGGACCTTTGCAATAGAAGCAAAGCTTCTTCCTGCACAAATCATTAAGGGCCTCGCGATCCAAGGGTGGTGCTGATTTTCCCTTTGAGTCACTCTTAAAATCAGATTTCTCTCTGTTTTTATTGAATCCCTTATTGTCCCTGAATGAAGAAGCATTTTTAGAGTTGAATTTGCTGGATGGTGCTGCAAACTCCATACTGCGTGCCTTCTTCATAGCTTCCTGTAACGAAGAAGGATCAAATGCTTTGATCCAACCTCTCAATGGTTCCAACAATCCCTCCATGAAAAGCACAACGAGACGCCTCTCTGATAAATTAGGAACCATAACCGACAATCTCTGGAAGTCTCCTATGTAGGACTCCAAACTACCACTCTGTCGCAATTAGGCCAAATCTCTGAAATAAGATTCAGGATCCTTCTTGTCGAATCGTTCCACCAACCTGTTTATGAACTCCTGGTATGTGGTGATACGATCATGCTGGAGTGTCACCATCCCGTGATGCCACCAGTCGTAAGCTGCTCCCTCAAGATGTAAAGTAACATACCTAATAGCGTCCTCCTCAGCCATGGGACGCAATGTGAGTGTAGAAACCCCTGGTTTCCCTCTGACAATGATCTAACTGATATTTCAAGTTTTTCTGACGTTTTTAGGTTTTTGAGATTTTTTTGTGTTTTTGAAGCAATAATGAGAAGGTACGATTTTGACAATAAATGCTAATAAATTCACTAAAAATCAAAGATCTCTGGAAATGCAACAATAACTACGCCAGTATCCTTTATTCAACTTTTCAAGTGATTACAATAATACCCAGAAGGAAACAATGTATAAAAGAAGAATTTTTATTGGGAAAAGAACCTGATTTGCTGGTACGGCTGAAGGTACAAATCAGTACAGCAGAAATAAATATGATCTCTTTCCTTCCCTCTGGCATGCACAATTTCATCAGCTGATATAGGCGCCTCCTTCAGAGCAAACTGGAAGCATTAGATAAAGGCGTTGATTTTATTTTGATGAGGATGGCTCTTCATGAGGTACGGCCTGCTGGTACAGTACGGCCTGTCAGATCTGCCTTCAATACTGTACGGACTTCACTCACAACAATGACAAATCTCTGAATAAGGTGCGCCAAAAGCAATAGATGGTGTCTGGATACGAATAACTGCAAATAACTGAAGGTATGGATTTTCTCTGATGCTCTGTAGTTTCCTCTGTATAAGAAAACCTCTGTGGCAATAAATCAAGTGGTATTCCACACTCTCTGAATTGCTTTCCGTTGGAGATGGCTCGTTCCCCAAGGCAAACGAACATGAAACCCTAAGTCTCAGGCTCAGACCAAAATTGATCAGTTTTCAAAACTCAATAATCACATATTATGGCACAAATCCCAATGCAAAACCCTCTTAAGGCTGAAAAGTGCGATTTCCTTAAGAATAGGGTTTTCATTAAAATATTCATATTTTAATCTTTTTAATTCTCCATAGTTCTCAGCTGAATATTTTAATTTAAATCAAATGTGAAACTGGCCCCTTCTGATGATGGGCGCACCCCTCAAGGCAATCACTTAAGTTATAATTTAAAATTATAACTTTATAATATAAACATTAAATAATTAATATTTAATCAATATAATTAAATATTAATATTTCTCCCGTCACTTGTCCGTTTCTGTTCGATGCGTCGTG